>SSNR01000068.1:772192-908294 GCA_006937965.1 Callopanchax toddi | reverse complement strand
AGAACGATCTCTTTGACACCACAGACGACTGTGTTTGAAGTGACGTTGTATTCAGCAGGTATGGACTGATGATGAGTGATGTATCTTGTGCATCACTACTGATAAGCGTTGTGTTCATCATCCATCCGTCCCCTCATGACGACATCATTTAAATCCTCCAGTGCCGTTCTGGACCTGCCAGCTCCCTGCCAATAGAATTCTTTACATCACTGATCTGCAAGGTCCAAACTGGACCCTTCCTTCAGACGCTTCACTGTTTGTCAGTGAGTGTCTATGTAACTCCTAACCCCAGAACCCAAACCCCTGCATCCTTCAATGTTCTAGAAAGGTCTAATCTGGGTTTGTCCTGTTTCCAGGTGTGTCTCGTCTCTTGCACCTCGTTATAGTGAGAAGAACTCTGATGTCCTCATCTTCATCCTCACAGACACTCGGCTTCACCTCACCTGGCTTCCTCCCCTGTGCTCTCATGGAACCTGGCTGACACCTGTGAAAGAAGAAAAGTAGAGTTGTATCAGGTGATCTTCCAGGGTTGTTCCTGGCTCAAATTGAGGCAGAGGTGGTACCATCCTGACCGTGCGCCAGCACATGCATACTCTGTGCATTCAACTGCCTCACTTTTTTAAGGGCAAAATATTTTTTAGTTAAGCGTTCTAATTAGGGATGCACAGATACTGGTATCAGCCCAGATACCGTCTAATGTACATGTATCGGTTAAAGTTAACAGATACCATGAACTGATACTTAAAATATGATAAATCTGCAATAAAGTCACAAAAAAAGGTTCATTTTTCACTTTAAATTTTAGTTTTATGGTCATTTCATATTTTACATCTGTTAATTTGTCTTAGTTTAGTTAGTTAGTAAAGTCTGGTGCCTTTAGTCTCTTCAATAAAGGTCTATGGTGGAAGTTGATTAAATCACCAATAGTATCAGATTATCTGAGTATCCCTGAGCCAGGTAAATTGAATCAGCCAGTGCTTGTCAAACCACTGGCTCTGTGTTATTGAGATCTGGAAAAATGACCAAAAAATAATGTTTTAAAATAACTTTTTTGGTACCTATAATTCTGAGATAAAATAACAAGTAATAATAAGTATTAAACGTTTTTAAAATAATTTTTATCTTATAAACCATCGTTTTTTGGCATATTTATGCATTTACTATTATTACCGGTATTTATTGCTCACCTCAGGAACTTTCTGTTATGTCCCTATCTCTCCCCTCACACACCTCCGGATACAGCAGAGGCTGGAAGCTGAGAGTCAGACTGAACACGTCGCTGCTGCAGCAGCAAGTTAATTCCATGTGATGCGTGGCTTCGTCTAATTGCTGGAATTCCTGTTTTTCGTGGCACAACGCTCATAGCACATGTTGCATTTTGCCCTGTTTCCGTTTACCTTTCCAAAATGCAGCCAAACTTTAGAGTTTTTCTGAATTTTTAACCCAAAACTCGCTATGCTAACTATTTTGAAAGGGAGGGGAGGGGCTCTGTCTGTTCCTACGTGTCTCCACCCGTGCAGCCGCGCTGGTGGAGAAATGATGCGGGTTATTTACAGGGGATTTCATAGTAAAAGTACCGAAGTCCGTACCGTGTTTTTTCGGACTAGTACCTTGTTTCGGTGCCCAGCCCGGGATAGCACCAACTGGAATAGCTATGTTTGATCTTTTTCTGCTGTTTTAGAGCTTTCCGGTGCACCGCTGCCGATACAGCGCCCCTTTAGTGGCGCAACGCTGCAACTGCAGTTAAAGTAAACTCCATATAGTTGGGGCAGAGTGAAATCAGGCTGGGGCGGCACTGAATTAGCTGGAGGCGGCCGCCACGCAAATTTGAACGCAGGAAAAACCCTGTCTTCCTTCAAGCTGATCATCTGCCCTCAGTGGCTCCAGCTCTCCTCTCCCCACTCACCTGCTGTGTAGTCATCAGCCTACCGCATCTCAGGAGAATCCTACATCTCATACACATTCACAAAAAGCTTCCTCCATTGATTGTTTCTTTCATTGTTTGAACGTCCAGTCAGCATTTCTTTTTTGAATTCTTTAGCTGTTTTAACAAATTAAACATCAAAACATTCAGCTCCTTCAGGACTTTCTAGTTAGGATAGACACTGTATACCCACTCACTCTCTTTAAACAGACTGTATACTCCCAGGTCCGTGGAACAGCGTCCTGAGTGCGACACCAGCCCCCAGACCCAGGAGATGGTCCCTTTCGTACTGGGGTGGGGATGAACAGAACGCCCCGCCTACCGCAGCAGCAGAGCAGCCCACCTCCACAGACCCCGACCAGATGGTCAGCTCCACCACCGCCCCCCCAGCCCAGGGTAGCAAGCAAAGAACAGGGGTGTAGGAAGACCCCAAACCTCCCTCCTCCAGCTCTAATGTGGTGTTGATGCATGTTGTAGTAGGATGTATTTACAAAGCCCATTCCTTCAACTGAGCCCAGTGTAGCTTCTCAGACATTGTCCTCCATCACAGCTGCTCCCAGCAAGACACCACGTCCACTCTGAGCAGCTCCAGCACCACCAGCTCTCTGTTCGTCTGCCACCTCCTCTCCCACCACCTCCTACCTGAAACCAGTCAACATTGTCAGCAGCGGCGTGGCTGGAGTCCAAAGCCAGGTGTACAGTAACCTCTCTGCTGCAAGCTCCTCCTCCGCTAGTGTTACGACCCTCTAATATGTCTAGGAGAAAAGAGGGTCTAACAACAGAAGTGGACAGAAACATGAAAGATTCAGAGACAAAGATTTACATTTATTAAGTCCAAAGCAAGACAGGAACAGGTATTGTTCTTACAAAGAGAAATAAAATGAACTCAAATCCTTACTGTATCTAAACTAACTAAAAAGCACTGGAGTAAGCTCACAGGTAGTTGTATTTTTATATATTAACAAGGTAAACTAAAGGTGTTCTTCAGAAATAATGAAACTAAAGGAGAGAGGCTAAGCCTCATAAAATGTTTTTAAACTAAAGGAGTGAAAACAACTGGAAAGGGCCTTTACCGGCCAACTGGAAAATACTAAGATATAACGGGCAAATGCCCACAAGTGTTAAACACTACGCTGGAAACCCAGGCCAGACTCTACTGAACGCTTTTCAAAAGCACAACCAGGCACAGACAGCACGGGGAAGATCCGCTGAAAGAGGCAGCTTTTTAGAGACGAACGAGAAGATGAGGAGCAGCTTGGTGGTGCCTCTGTCCATGGTGCTGATCAGCAGGCAGGTAAACACAGAGACAGACCGCTGCAGCGGGAGCTGTCTGAGGTGCTGAACAGCTGAAAATTACAAGGACCTGACAGTCCTCTGCTCCCATAAAACAGTAAGATCTGGTGATAATGAGTGGTAAATGTTTCTAACTTCACACAGCTCTCAGTGAATGAAGAGGAGAGGATACAGCCGGCCCCAGCAGCTTCCAAAGCTCAGGTCTGAACACATTTTAGTTTCAGAACAAAGAAATGTAGTCAAAACTGTGACGGGAGTTATGGAGTCTGTAAAATCTGCAAAAGCAGAGTCAAATACTTAGGAAACATGACAAATTTGTGAGCACATGTGGCTAGTAACCATGACGACGTAGCATTAAAGGCACATTTCAGCATAAAGTGAATAAGATCAGCTCAGTGGAACTGAAGAGGCTAACTCTTCTGTTCAGCTGCTACAGGATTTCATCAGTTAAATTAATTAATATCACAATATATCGTATCGTTGTCCCTGTATGGTGATGCATATCGTATCACCAGATTCTGACAATACACACCCCTAGACCTAGTGGTGGTCAGACTCTACTGAACGCTACTACTACTACTCTACTAACACACACTGCAGAAATGAACAACAATATAGTATTTGGCAGTGTGTTTCTTACCTCTTTGTATGTTGTTTATAATTGCAACAACACCAGACTAATATCAGAGTATTCTACAGAAATGTAATAAAGACACTGAACGCTCTAAAACAGAGCTCACCAACCTTTTCCAAGCTAAGTTCACTGTTTGACTGAGATCTACCATTTAACATCGTCATTTATAAAACTCTGTTATTAAAAAAGGAAACATTTTTCACAATTTCATTTACAAAGTTAATTTTAACAACTGTAATTCAGAATGTTATTTGTTGTCAGAGGATGATGTTAACTGAAACATGACATCACTCTCTTAAGATCTACAAAAAGACAACATTGATCAGAGACAGCTGTAAATAAAGCGGATCAATTTCACACTGAAATAATCAAAGGACACAAAATGCCAATAAAACGGGAACCAGTCAGTATTTTACACCCAGACTGCTGCTGGTCCTCAAACCAGTCAGAACTTCAGAGAAACATCAAGTCTTCATCCTGATGCTTCTGGTTTACAGTTCATCTGACAACCTGAACTCAGTCATGTGTTTTGTTAAGCAAGAAGTTGGAGGAAATATCAACAGGGCTTGAAGGTGGTTTCATGTTTCATGAACGAGACAGATGTCCTGAAAATGTACAGAAGGACCACAGCTGGAAAAGAGGTGGAGAGATGGGAGAACAGGGAGCAGATGGAGGTTAAAAACTTGCCCTAATATTTCAACTTCTATTCTCAAAGAATGCAAAAAAGTTTGGGTCCACTGTGGGTCCTGGGACGTCTTCTTCTCTTTAGAGACTGATCATTTTCCCGTGGTGCCCTGAGATATTTTGACATCCGACAAACCGTGAGGCCTGCAGGACTTTAGACGTTATAATTTGCTGGAATGGGACATGGCGTGTTGCTTTTTGAGATCTTTTAGCATACTTGATGTCGTCATGCAGGTCTGCTTGTATTCTGCCCTGGGTGTGGCTGCTGAGACTGAGGACAAAATTCAGGTTTTTAGGGCAACAAACAAGTAAAATTTAGAACTTGACTACAAGATAAGATGTAAGATGTTTACATAAAATGACCAATAAAGACTCATACTAATGCTAAGGTAGCCTTTACTTACAGGTTGTTTTATTCTATTTAATAAAGCAAAATCTAGACCTTTATAATTGAAGCCAATTGTTTGTCTACATATGTCTTTGTATCAAACTACAACCTGTAGAAATACATCAGGTTGTGTCAAACACTGAGATGGTTTATTCATTTTAGGTAAGATCTAACAATGCTGCCATCTGGTGGAATCATAACCAAACTGCAGGTCAATGCCAGCAGTAAAATCTGTCACAAGGATGCAACTAATGTCCATTAAACTGACTGGATCAAAGCAGTAAAAGTAAAGAATGTCCTCACATTACGACAGCAGGTGGTGTGAGGTGAGTCTGAACTGGTCAGTTGAGTTAATTACACCACAGTCTTTATCCCTCTCCAACAAATCAAACCTGAAGATTTTAACTTGATCAGTATGAAGTTGATCTGAACTCAAACTTTTTTTATTGTAAATCTGTGATGAGTCTAATAATCCTGTTTCAGATGAAGTTTGATCTTCTGTTCCGTTTCCACTGCAGACAAAACTGACCCAGTTTCCAGAGTTTGAAGTTGAACACACTGCACTCAGAAAAGCACGTGGAGGACGCCGTCCTGCAGACACGAGCAGGTGACTGGAGGCTGGTGGACGAGTCTCTGAAGAGCCAGTCAAAGGGAAACGAAGACGACTTCAACAGTTTATTCAAGAGTCGTCTTCAAAACATCAGACCTGAACAACTCGGGTCATTATGGGTTCAGGAAGTCTGGTTTGTGGAAAACACTTTCATTTGATCAAAATTAGAATGTGAGGCCAACTGTAGAGATTTTAGAGGGTTAAATATCTTCATATATCTTAGTTTTTCTTATTTTTTGATGCCGTGGACAGGATGAGATTATTTCCCTCTCTCTCACACTTTTTAATTTTTTTATAAAAATCCAGAAACAAACCGGCATTAAACTATTTGGTTAAAATAACTTGGCAGCATGTCTGCATTCATATACGCTTTGTGTAAAACAACAGAAATTCAGCGTTTGGACTTTATCACAAAACAGGTTTAATTTAATATCTCTTTATTTTTTAAAATAATTAAACATTTGTATTTTTCCAACCCTTTTTTTTTTTCTCAGCGTTTAAATCATAGTATATCTGGGCCATTCTACAGCACACTTTAATTCTGCAAGGGAGAGGGAGGGGGGGAGGTTCAGAGTCAGAAAACATCTCCCCACAAGACAACGGAATCTGCTCCATGCCTTCCCGCCACACTCGCTCCCCTCTCCCTCACCCCGACCTCATAGACACCCACCCTCACCTTTCATCCCTCCCCTCCCCAACTAAAAAAAAATATACATATTCAATGAACGAAAGAAACTTCATCAAAATATCGAAAATTAGATAAAAACCAAGAAAAGAGGAAGGAGTGAGACGGAAAAGCAAAAACAGACTAAAAGAGAGGGAGACACTATCATAAATAGCAGGAAAACTTGTTCCATAATACCTCTTTATATACTGGATACTCCTCTCCACAGTCTCCTAAGCAAAAAACAAACAAAGGCTAAATGACTACAAGATACAGGATTATCAGAGTACTGCATTCAATAACAATGTACAGGTTGTCTTTTGTCACTGTTAATACTGAAGTCAACTTAGCGCCTCCTGGTGGCCAAACAGGGGAGTGTGGGTGCAGGTCAGGGGTCACAGGGCACCTGTCTTCTTTTTTTATTCCTCTCTATAGAACTTTGGTGCCTGTTTTCAGTGTTCCTTATTTTGAATAAGACAAGTCAGAGGCAGGATGGTACCAGTGCCAGACTGTTACCAAAAATCCTTGGGGTTTTGCTTTGAAGGGGGAGGGGGGGCACTAAACAACAACCACCAAGTAATGATTGTTAAAAAAAAACATTTGGTGGAAAAATTTTAAATACATCATGATGCAATTCTAAATGCTTCTTGTTTATGAATCTTTTCCTCAATCATGATGAAGTCTTAGTGAGCAAAATATTATCAAAAAGACTAAAAACTGGCAGCAAGATCTGAAATAAAGACGAAATGTGATGCAGGACGACAGATCCTTTAAACACCAGTCAGCTGTTAAAAGCTGTCATCATTTTACTTCTAATTATTACATCCAACATGATTTCTGGATGATTGGCTCGTTTAAATTCAAGTCTAATGCTGTTTATTGCATGTTCTTAACACCAGATGGCGCCAAAAGTCAACAATGCTCCTTACACTGACAACTGTGTTTTAATTCAGCAGTAAAAACAACAAATGAAGGTCATAAACTAGTTACTATTCTTACATTTGATATAAAGAAGAATCAGACTGTTTTCCCACTGATGTGACGTTTTGAGTTCGTTCAGTTTGAAGGATTTCGTCTCGATGCCGAGCAGAAACAAACCGCTGAACTCAAACTGAACTCTGGGAATGTAGTAAATGAAAATGAATGAAAGAAACCTGATTCTGACCTCCCTCTGAACATTTATCCTACCCTAATGTGAATCAGCTCATAATGCCACTGAGAGGTTTGCATTTTGATGTTTAAAAACAAGAAAAATGAACGTTTTCTCTGCTGCTCTTCATAAACACACCCAGAACTCAGAAGGTTCAGGAAGTGCTGTGAGAGTCCCCGTTTGTTGGGTTTACAGAAGACTGGAGGCTTGGTTTTAGAGGAGGAGGTTTTTCTAATCGATACAGGCGACGTGGCGAAGGCAGCAGGAGTGAACGGAAACACGGAGGCAACCAGAAGAAAAGCAAAGAGGAGAACCAGGAAAATAAAAAGTTACATATGGGACAACGGACAAGGAGGAGTTCAAATCAATCCATCTGCTTTTTTTTTTTTCTTTCTTTCTTTTTCGTGAGTTCGTTTCATGTCCTACAGTCCAGAAAGGGTCTTTGTGTTTGAATCCTCGTCCCACACAAGTCATTTTCTATTTTTTCTTCTTTTCTTTAATTATTGTTTTGTTTATCTATTTGCAATAATATCAGTTTAAGGGAAATAAAGAAAAATAATTATTTACAGTGCTGTTGAAATAATGAAAACAGACGCGATGAATCTACTGTAAAGTAAGTTGCACAAACACAAGAGAAAAAAATAAGAAAACAAAACAATTAAGAAACCAGCGGACACTCTGCGTCGATCCAGAGACGACAGCCTGTATCAGGAGCTCTGGGCAGACATGGCTGATGTGGAGGGGGAGGGAGGGGAGTCGGGAGGGGGGAGAGTGGGAGTCGGACATGAGGGGAGGGGAGCGCAGCGCGGTCTTCGTTAAGTTGGGATGATCCCATCACTCCTAAGGCCCCTCTTCAGCTCCAGGTCCTCCAGCTTCTTCCACAGCTCCTCCCGCTCCTTCTCCTTCTTCTTCTCACTGAAACACAACAACAACATGGAGGTCAGAGGTCATCCAGAGGCTGCTCTGTAATGGGGACCAGCTCTAACTTAAGCTTAAATACAGGTTAGAACTGGTCAGAGTTCATCCACACAGTCTACTCGTTTGATTTACTAGAATAAGGAAAATTAATGGTTGCAACTAGGGTTGGGCGATCAGACGAATGTATCGACCATCGGTGATGGGCTCAGCCAATCGCCTCCTGTTTTTCAAGAACGATTTATTCGTCCCACTATAAATTCATTTCTTAATTATTAACAACGTTTGGTTGAAGTCAAAGGACGCAGCCCATGTAAAAATAATAATGCTCTTTTTAAACGTTACACGCAAACTCCTCCAGCAGCAAGCAGCCACTTCCTGCTTCCTTTTTCCTCCTCCTCCCCCCGAGAGCTGGCGGAGGAGAGGTGTTTACTCAGTCCGTAGCAGACAGACAGAGAGCAACAGCAGCTTGTGTTAAGAAAGTAAAAGTATCTAAATAATATCTATGGTGTGGTGGGGAGGAAACGATCAGAGACTGGCTTTGTTCCAGTTAAACTGTGTTTATGCGTCGGCTACCGGTGCTAGGAATATTTAGCGAGTCATAACACCGATCTGGTGTTCAACTGTCTTCAGCTAAGTCTGATAAACGACAAAAACAAAATGAAACTGAAATACGAATAAAAACCCCTTCAGTGAACGTCGCTTCCATAAAATAAATCTCCGCTGCAGTTTGAAGTCTTTTTGAGCGATTTTGGTGACGGAGCAGCAGCAGCTAGCTGCTAGCTCTGTGTTAGCTTAGTTAGCACACAGCAGAAGGGTAAACACTCGATGTTGGAGCTCTTTGCTGCCACTATACGTCTGTTTAAAGCCAAAGTAGCCCCAAACAGGCGACGCTGTGTTTTTCAACTATTTCCTCAATTTTGGGACTTCTGAGTTCTAATTTGGCAAATCCATTAGTGTGTGTTTACATTGCTCCGCCCGCAAATATGTCAACATGTCACCTGTGCGAATAAATCGCCCAAAGTCGATTTTTGGACTGACGATGGACGATTGGAAAAAAGTTACACATCACCCAACCCTAGTTGCAACCCTGAAAGATCTAAGACTCATTAGCAGAGGTGGATAAAACTAAAACTCCTTCAGTTCATCTGTAGTGTTGATGACACGAGGCAAACGGTTTCTCACCGCTGGCGGTCCGACTTGTAAGTGGCTGTGAGTTCATCAAATAAGGTACTGTTCATCTCCATGAAGGCCTTCAGGACGTTGTACACCAGCGCCACGATCGCCCTGAGGAAGAATCACAGTTAACGTCTTCAGTCAGACAGGAAAACATGAATGAATGCTATTCATAAATAAATACCCAAATTCTTAGAGGTTAAACATTAGCTACTCCTATTTTGATTATTCTTGACTATTTTTAAGTAATCACTTATTCTAAAGGACCTTTAATTATTTATTTTTTCAAAAAATAAAAACTTTTATTTTAAATCAGTTTATTTTAAGCTGTAAGTGGCTTTAATGGGAAAAATGTACTTTTACATTTAAAAAGTAATAAAGATTGTAAAATAATTTAATATTCTTTTAACTTGACTACATTGATTTAATGTTTCATCATTTTTTCTTTTAGGAGCATTTTTATTATCTTTATGTATCAAAGTTTTATAAATCATTCCAATGATAGTTCAGGTCTAAACTATGATATATGGGTAGAGTTATTCTTCTGAAGACCCGCCCCCTATGAATTCACACCGACTGGTGAACTTTTAAGCCAAGTGGGAGGGGCCTTTGTACGTTGGATTAAAAAAGTTTTCTTGCTCAAATCCTCCAGACTGTGGCTTTAAAGAACATCTGGACATTTTTTAAATTGTAGGTTTATTTACTAGGGAAAATACCCATGAAAAAACAAAATCAAAAGATTTGTACCAGAGCACAAACTGCAGGTTCAGATTAATGAAATGAAATAAAACGGCTTCAATTCAAATAAAACGGTTCTAAATTAAAAGGTGTAAAGCTGTGGAAACCACAGATATGAGCTGCTTTTCCTCACACATTTATTTTAACTTCAGGATGTTAAAATAAATAAAAGCAAAACCTTCAGACGTTCATTAGACTTCATTAAGCTGATCAGCCATTTAAAATAAGATGAATAAAATCCACACCTGCTGTGAATAAAGTGGTGATTAGATGATTACATCTAGACGGATAAAGTCACGATGAGGCTCCTCCCACCTGAGCAGTCTGTTTCTTTATGTAGCCTCTGGGTCTTATTTTTAACAAAACAGGGCAGTAAAAGTATTTTCACGTTGAAGTACTTCTACTTTAATGACCTGAGTGTTTAGTGGCTATAAATAAAAGAGCCTGACGGCCCGTTTGCTAAAACACCAACAGTTTACTGAAGCAGGCTTTAGAACACGATCCTAGTGAGGTTCTGTAGAGACGGAGCTTCACATATCACTCTGTGTGCGTGTGCGTGTGTGTGTGTTGCTCACGGGTTCCAGTGCTCTTTGGAGATCCTGTAGAGGCTGGCGAACATGATGGGCAGGATGACGCTGGAGTTCTCCTCGATCAGACTCATGATGTACTCGTTGTTCCAGTAGTACAGAGCTCGCTCTGCGACCTGAGATGAGACGGACACTTCCTGAGACACGTCTCCACACACACACACACCAGAACACTGAAACACTTCTCTTTTTGCTGCTTCTGACTCAGCCTCCCTAACACAACATGAGCACAGGCTGCCTGGCACCGACCTGGAAATGTGGGCTGGAGACACATCTGGAGATCTGTTTGAAAAGCGGCTCCTGGATCTTGACGAACTGTGTGGGTTCGATGACGTCCAGGATCTCCTCCAGCTCACCTAGAAACATCACCTGAACCACATCGTGGGGAGGGGCGGAAGCAATGTTATTACACACACACACACACACACACACACACACACACACACAGGTGTGGAGAGAAAAACCAACCCTCACCTCTTTTTGACTGCAGGTCTTTGGCCAGAACTTCAGTAAGCCTCTGATGACCTGAAGATGAAACGTGGCTTTTGTTTATTTTTTTTTTATAA
This sequence comes from Callopanchax toddi, assembly GCA_006937965.1. Lineage (NCBI taxonomy): Eukaryota > Metazoa > Chordata > Actinopteri > Cyprinodontiformes > Nothobranchiidae > Callopanchax > Callopanchax toddi. Next base: position 896,965 of record SSNR01000068.1, on the reverse strand, counting down.
ATAAGATGAAAGTAGAATGAGTATAAAGTAAACAAACCACCAAGTCAGCTGGAAACCAAATAAATCTAAAACTAAATGTTTGACAAGCATTTCAATTATGAGCACTTCCTGGATTATAAACCAGCTTAGAACTGTATCCCTGACCCAACAGACCATATGTGGTCTAACCCTAACCCTATGATTTAAAACAAAACTAAAACGTACACAGAACATTTTTACTGTAAATTTACAAAACATGTTTTTAGTTATATATGATGGAAAATAAGATTTATAATTTAATTCATTTATAAGAACAAAAACATGGGTCTTCTCTTCTCTCTCATTACTTTTGTCCTATCCATTTAGTGTCTATAAACCTCAGGAACATCTTTATTTGACCAAAAACTCTTTAATGTCAACGTGAAAAACTGATTTCTACAAAATAATGACAAGTAATAAGCTATTTGACTGCATAAATGTTTACCCCTAAAAGTGACTGCACTAATGCCTCCTGGGCGTTAGACTAACTGGTTGCACTGGTGCACCTAACTTGTTTCTTAGGTTCACCATCACAAAATTTATGTTCATCAAAATTTTCAACCACATTGCATTTAATGTCACAGTTTTACAGGTTCACTTTAGAACCAATCCCTATCCATATAGGTAATGTTGACTTGTAAATCATTAATTAACTATCCAGTAAACATAAAGGCCTCGTTTCCACTGCAGGGTTTGGTGCGGATCCTTGTAGTCCAGTACGGGTCTGCGATTTCATCGGCAGTCGGACTCTCACTTGGCAGACGGAGTTAAAGTGATAATATGCAGTTTTGCTTGTTTTGGGCTCCCTCTGGTGTCCGTTTTAAATAACTGCATTACACAAGTTAGCATATTGTTTCAGCTTCTAAACACCTAAATCTACCTGTTGAAATGTCTCCTCAGCCTTCATTGCTTTCTACAGGAGCGGTTATTTACTCCTTCAAAGAAATCAGCTGTGTTCAAGCAGGGAGAGATGGAAAAAAATCAGGAATCATGAGCTAAAACCACTCCAGTAATAGCATAATAGCTAGCCACATTGGGTTAGCCTAACCCTCGTGAGACACGTGACTTCCTGGGTACCGTGATGGCGACGGAGATCTTGCAATCGTGGTATTCCGGATCTAATCACCAGATGGGGCTAAGTGACTTTTCATTAACTCTGTAAAGGGTCAGATTAGCACAGACTGGCTCAAGGAAACCAGCGCTGCCCTTAACTTTTCTATATTGGGCTTTTAATTTCTCCAGCTTGGCCCGATCTGTTCCACCGTCCGTTTGAATCCTTCAGCTGCCGTTCTGTGAACCTTCTTTATAAACGGTTTCATTTGTTACAGATCCATCTAGCTCATCCTGAACGTGGCTGATCGCTGAATGCTTGGAGCTCTGAAGCTGACCAAACCTTGCTGCTACTTGCTGGCATTTTATAACATCTGTGTACAACTAATAAAATAACTTACTATAGTAATAACATAACTTGTACTGTAGTAATAAAGTAATAAAATAGTGACACTCCAGTGTTTGTTTTGCTTGTTGCAAACAGTGACGTTTTTCTGTGGACTGTGTTGCTTTGACGCCACAGCTAACCGTACCACTCCATTCTCCTATAAACCCACACCTGAAGAAGACCGTTCACGGCCCGTGAATGGCGCTGTCCAGATCGGTTGTATGAACCGGTTTTACAATGGAAACAGACAAAATAGCGACCCGGCCCGTACCGGACCCTGAAACAGAAATGAGGCTTTAGTTCTTTTTTAGAAGCTGAATTATACAAGATGGGTAACCTACTGAAAAAGTGATGAGCTGAAATTGAAACTTATAAACATTTTAAGATCAGTTCAAATGTTTTAACTTCATATTTCTAAAGGCCAGTTCACACGGCAGGATTTTTAACCCGATTGTTGCCTCGATTCTCCTCCTCCGACAATCTTAAAGACGCGCCTGATCGCTAAAGATAATCTTATCACATCATCCTCTCGTGTGTGGTGGGTTAAGAGCGCTCTGGTCCGCCGTCAGAACCGCTCCGATCGAAATCTGTGCAATCGAACATGTTGGATTGTCTAGACCTGATATCGCAGTGTGTGTGGTGACCCCCGAGAATCTGCCTGTGGATAGCCAATCAGAGCGCGAGTTGACAGACTCCGCTGCACGGAGCGAAAGGAGTCTCTCATCAAAACAGCTGCTCGGATTTTTTAAACTGTCACAAGTTCATTGTCCTCGCCTCGCCTTCCTCCACTTATCCAGGTCCAGGTCGCGGTGGCTGCATCCTCAGTCGCGCATCCCAGACCATCCTCTCCCCGGCCAAATACGCCATCTCCTCAGCTGGGACGCCAAGACGTTCCCCGGCCAACCTGGAGATGTATTTCCTCCAGATTGTCCCGGGTCGATCTGAGAGCCTCTTGCCGGCAGGACATGCCCCAAACACCTCCCGTTCATCGTTTTTAATAAAAATAAAAGCTTTCATGTTGTTTGTTTACTCCAACGTCACGTTTGATCTCGTGACGTTCTGCGAGATTTCACGTCTGATCTGGGAATGTTTGTGTGTAAAATCAGTTCATGTGTGATCCCACCACACACTGTAGGATCAGGACGGTCAGTGTCTGCCATTTTTAAAGGAAAATTTCTCGCTACGTGTGTGGTCTCTTAGGATTTAAAATCGGCCGACAATTTGAAAATCCTGCCGTGTGAACCGACCTATAACGAACATCTCAACCCACTAATCTGTCTTCTGAGCTTCAATGCTTTCAACGTAACCATGTTGTCACCGTGAGTCAGTATGGTATCCTCCATGCAGCTCATCATTACACCATACCCATCGGACTGCAGCTGCTGCCATTTTTCATTTTCATTTTTGGAGCGATTCGCTCTGTAGCAGCCAGTTTAGCAGAGTAAAGAGAAGATTTATTTTCCATCAAGCAGACCTGAAGCATCCAGCTGAAGCTACGTAGAAATGGTTTGAAGACTAAAACTTAACAGCTGCATCATTTATTTTCAAATAGTGTACAGACACTTACTGGTTCTGTTAATGTCGGGTCTTTCTCTAAGAACTGTACAATGCAATAAGCCAACTGCAAGAAGAAAGACAACAGGGTACAAAGGTGTTACTGTCGGTAGAAACAAAACCAGATATAACACATAGAGTGGGTCAATCTGCCACAACTACGGGTGCAACGGATCAGAAAGCTCACGGATCGGATCGGTTCACGGTTTTGAGTCACGGTTCGGATCAATTTTCGGATCAGCAGAATGAAAGAGAAAAGACGAAAAACTTTGCTCTCTCATTATTTTCTAAAACACTGAGCAACTTTTTTATGCTCAATCCTCATAAATACAAACTGCATTTAACTCAAGATGTCAATCTGATGCTTCAATAAAGTTTTGAATCATATTAAAACTACTTAATGGGGAAGATAGACTCATATGCCACCTCAGGGTCACAGACCTGCTTCTGTCAAACTAGTGGTCACCGCTGGGGGGGGTGGGGGGGGGGTGGGGGGGGCGTGACGCACGAGGCGCTGCTTTGTGGCTCCTGACTGAACTCCGGTTATATCAACGTTTATTAGCTCGTATAAAAGCCCAACATAGCGTTATCTTAGACAGAAACAGGTGAATCTAGTTTGTCTATCAGAGAGATTCCAGCTGACGGAGAGAGAGACGGAGGAATCAGAGGCAGCGCGCAGCAGAGACTGGATATTGATCAGGGATCCTTCGTTCTGGTGTACTAAAACGGCTGAAGCCAACAGAGTGAACCTCTATACGTGATGCAAAACGAACGCCTTTCTCAGAGGGGAATTATCTGCAGATTCAGAGCGCGTGAGAACAGAACGTCGGGGATGATTTAGCGATGCACGCGCTCTACGTGAACCGCGAACCACGTGCGTTCCGAACCGTAAAGGGTGATCCGTACGAACCACGGGTCGATGATGATCCGTTGCACCCCTAGTCACAACATCAATCATTTATACAGTTTGGTATTAAAACAGTAAACCTGCTTTTAAATCCTCCAACTGAACTACAATATGAAAGGAAATCCTAAAAACTCACTATTTGATTTTAACCCCCCAAAACAACTCAAACACCACCAGAATTTTAGAGTATTGTGAAAAGTTAAAACCACCTTAAGAAGCTTTGAACCATCAAACCACAATGATTGTGATGCAGGTATGAAATATTAACAGCAGGTTAGTTCAAGTAGAAAGCTGTTCTGTTACCTGTGCATGGAAGAGGGACAGACTCCTGACAGTATGGAGGGGGATCAACACTTTGACCAGAAACTGTTTATGTTCTGCTTTCAGTGGCAGAGCAAAACCATTGATTATACTAGGAGAGAGAAAAAGATGAAACATGTTAACACACAGCAAACACATTTTCTGTGTGAAAGAACTGGAAGGTCGATGCTAAAAGAAGCAGACACGTTTCTGTGAATGATGTCGTCGTGATTTGGGTTTTCCCCGAGTGTAGATCAAAGTCCGTCTGTCAGACCAAACTTCAACCGTCAAACTAACATTAACCTTAAGAAAACTGAGCATAAAGAAACACCTGAACGCCTCAATAAACCAAAACATCAGGTCAAAACTCCTTCACAGCGACGACGAGGTCAAACAGGAAACATGTACTGAGAGTGAATGTTGCTAAAAGTGGTTCTACAAGCTGTTGAATCTGAAGGTTTTTCCACACAGCGTCGTACCTTCGCCCTGAGCTGACTAATTAGCATTTTTAGTCCAGGATACCATCTCTAAGTCTCTGTTTGTGGCACACTCCTCCTCCACAGATAACCGTTTCCTGCACAGTTTGGTTGTTACAAGTTATTCTGAAAATAAAGATTAAACTTCCAAAGAAACTCCTCTGGTAAAATCATGTTTCCCGGAAACAAATTACAACATCTCAGTCAAATCTGACTAAATCTGTCAGTGAAAAACAATGTTGTGTTTTCCTCATCAGCAAAAGAAGGAGAGAAGTAGTGGTTGTAGTGTTTCTTAAAATAAAACCAAACTCATCATATAGCTCAGAATTTAACTTTTTTAAATTTTCTTTTTTTAAATTTAATTTCCATTTGAACTGTTCATAAAGTCTCAAGTTTTGTCACTCCAGGCTCTAGGGTTGGGCGATCTGTAACATTTTTGCTAACATTAATCATCAGTCCAAACACTGATGATGGGCGATTTATTTGCATAGGTGACAATTTGACATTTTTGCATGCAGAGCAATGTAATAATTCACTGATTTAAAACTCAAAAGCCAAAAACTGAAGGAAGTAATTGCCAAAAACCACAAAGTCTCCTATTTGGGGTTACTTTGGCTTTAAACCGGCTGCTTGTTCAGACGTATAGGTGGCAGCAAAGGACTCAAACATCTAGTATCCACCCTCCTGCTGAGGATGCTAAGCTAACACAGCTATCAGCTGCTGCTGCTCCGTCACAAAATCACTCAAAAAGACTTTAAACTATGACAGAGACCTACTTAATGTAAGCGACATGTTCACTGAAGGAGATCATTTTTATTTTTTCTGTAGACAGAATCTGTCAGATAAACACTGGACTGGTGTTTTGACTCGGTCTCCGAGTAGAGTAACACCAACCTGTAAACATGTTGGCTTCCCTCCTCACCACCATGGTTATTATTTAGATCAATGGATTTTTGAAGACAGGCTGCTGACATTCTTTCTGTCTGTTAGTTTGAGTAAATAAATCACTGCTGCTCTCAGAGGCAGCTGCAGGAAATAAAGCGTTGCTTGCAGCCGGGAGGAGTTTGTGTGCAACATTTAAAAACAGCATTATTATTTTTTACGTGGGCTGCGTCTTTTGGCTTCAACAACGCACTGTTATTAATTAAGAAACTAATTCATAGTCCAAGAACCAAAATCTAACTCATAAAAATACAGTGGGTAATGTGCTCAGCCTACTACCGATGGTCGATATATTTGTCTAATCACCCAAACCTACCAGGCTCTTTAATTTACTGTTGTAAATTTTAATTACATAAAAAGTCAACACAACTATATAATTAACATGGAAAGGAAAAAAAAAAGCTTACACTATACACTGGGGATGGGAATCAAATTCTGTACTTTTAAGGCACCGACCGAATTCCGTGGTACCGGCCGAGGACCGACTCACGTGGTGAGAAACGGTGCCTCGTTACGGTACCTCTCCATCATTAATAAGAACTTGTGAGACAGCGATTAAGCCTGATAAGCTGTCTGTCGCTGATGCTGCGCACGAGTCACCAGCACTGGGCATGTTGTGTGTGTGTGTCGGACATGCTACAACTGTGTGAATGTATTCCAGAGGACAAAGTTAGGAGGACAAGGAGCTGGGTTAGAATTTTTGCATCATTTATATATTCCTTTACTTTACCAGGTGAAAACTCGTTGAGATATTTAATCTCATTTTCAAGAGTGACCTGGTCCAGCAAGGCATCATTTAGGAAACACTAAGCAGTTGCTTAAGGGTTCATATTGAAGAATTTTGTACAACGCTACGATGATAAAATACAAACAGTTGTACGTTATTTATCATGATTTGTGTTACATATTGTTACATTTTGAGAAATAAATTCATTTAATATAAAAAGCGATTTATTTAATTATTAAACACTCAAAAAGTATCAAAAACTGGTACCGTGAAGTACCGGTATCAATTCATAGATACCGGAAATTGGTATCGAACCAATTCAAATGTGAAAGGTACCCATCCCCACTGTACACCATAAGGTCCTGCCCAGGATTAGTTCAATGTTGTCTGTTTTGGTTGGACTCTTTTCCGTAAAAACTTCGATGTCTTCACTGTTTATCTACAAGAAACATTATTAATAATAATACTGAAGAGGAGGAGCTAGTGCTATTTAAATGATGGTCTCAAACAGAACAGGGTGTCAGTGTGTGTCTGAGGCTCTTTGGACTCCACATACCTCCCCAGGATCTCCAGCAACTCAGCCACCCCGTTGAAGTGCTCCGTCTCATAAACAAAACTGGGACCAGAGCAAAGACAAGGGAAGGAGAACAGGAGAAACAGAGGACAAGAAAAAGGTTACACCAGTTTCACAGAAGCAGTAAAATCTAAAGATCAGGAACTACACAAAAAGATTTAAACTGAGCTACAGCTGGCACAAAAACAGAACCTTAGCAAAACCTCAACTCTTACACAGTCAAAATAACAACTCACAATTTCTACTTTCAAAATAAAATGTTTCAAATTAACAGAAACATTCAGTAAAAAAAAAAAACCTTGGGTTTACTGTGATGAGTTCAGACAGAACATTTAACAGTGCCACAACAACACATTCAGGGTTATTCTGCTCATTCAGTCTGAAGACGTCTCTAACTCAGTGGACATCAGACTCAAGCTGCTCCACAATGTTGTGTTTCTCTATTAAAGCATGTAGACAACTACTTTATTTAACCCTTTAAAACCTGAAACATATAAAACAACAAATCCAGTTTTTAAAACTGAAATATTTAATGGCTGATGTTAATATAACAACTATATAATTATCTGTTTTTATTATGCAAATATATGATAATATACCAGTAATAAAGACATAGAATTGGCCCTTTTCGCTTGTAAATCCTCCACCATTGGGCACCAGTCACTTATAGGACTGGAAATGGCAGGTTTTTGATGAAAGTACTAATCCTGATATTCCATCTGGTCACTTTAAGGTGGTTTGGTGCTTATTTGCAATAATAGTCTACAAGGAGTTACAGCTTTTTGTAGCCTGACAAAAAGCTTTAAGTTTAAAGGAAACTCAAGTAGAAAATAACTTTCTTACTTACCGTAGAAAAATATTATTGATTTGTTTTCGTATAAAAGCCCTCAGACCCAGGAATTTGCCATAGATTCTATGCAAGACCGTCTTCAGATAGTCTCTCTCTCGAGGATCCTCGCTGTCAAACAACTCCAAAAGCTAGACAGAGAAGGAATGCAGGAAGGTGAAGGAAACAAAAGGAGACTAAGGGCAGAGGACGGCAAACATTAAAAATGTAATAACTCACCTGTAGGACAAACTTCTGGTCTATGTACTTTTTGGCAATGCTGGGCTGGAATTCCTGACTCTCCAAAAACCGAATGAAGAACTCATATACCAACTGAAAGAAAGATACAGAAGAAAATTAAAAAATAATAATAAATAAAGATTACAGACTTAGCACTTGACTGTCACAATGCAGGTTTACTTGTGGTTCCTAGAGGTTTTAAAGGGAAATGTAAAAAGTAGAGTGCACTGATAAGACCTGACTGCTCACACTGTATGTGCATATGTAACACGTCAGACTCTTTAATGTGGAGCTGCAAAGAAGAAGAAGAAGGAGGAGGAGGAGCCGAAGCAGATATAAAGAAGAAGAAAACCCCGGACATGAGGAGACGCTTGCTAAAGAAAAGAATGCTCGACCAAAATAAATGAGCATCCGTGGCAATCCTTGCCATTCTGTGTGAAGAAAAGTATAACATTAAAATTAAATGAGTTTGGTCAAAGAAAATCCGTGTTGGCGCATGCGCAGTGTGAAAAGAGTCAGTGTGATTCCCTCACGAGCAACAAGAATGTAAAACACGTTAGATGCTCTTGTGGGCTGACCAGGAGCTCCTCCTGTATACTCTGACCTGCCAACCTTGTCAAAATATTTTGAGTACCACCTTTGTTGTGCGTTTTTTTTGTTTGTTTTTTTTTTTGCATACTTTTTGCTCCATCCGTTGCTTTGAATGCAGTAATTTCCCCATTCTCTGGCTGGAAATTGGTTATAAAGATTATTATGATAAGTAGGGCTGGGCGATTAATTGAAAATAATCAAATACCGAATTTTATAACTCTAATCGACGTCATTTTTCCCATAATCGTATTTTTGATATTTAAAGAAATGAAAAGAAGCGAGTGGTTGCGGCTGTCCGTGTCCCTTTAAGAAGCTGTGACGCAACTCAACTAGTCTGCGTCATGTGACTCCCCTCATCCAGTTTGTAACAAGAAAACAAGAAAATGGAGAATCGTTCAAACCGGAAGCAGCGGGCTTGTCGGTGTGGTTCGCTAGTGGGCCGCGTTAGCTCACTGTTAGCGGCTACTGGTAGCAGCCTGCTGCTGCTGGAGGCTGTCTGCAGCTGTCCGCCACTTACGGCAGCTTTCTGTTCAATGACGTGGCGTTCTGCGGGTTTTACTGCAGCGGACTACAAGCTGGAGAGGTGTCGGCGGTAACAGACAGAAGTCAAACTGTGCAGAAAGACAGACAAGTCAAGGTAACACATCCTCCACCCACAGTTCAACCACACTTTATAAAGAACCTGATTACCTAACAACTCAAATGTGACAATATTCACATGATGCAGCTCTCTGTAATAGCCATCTGTAGAATATAACAGATGGTTTCTTAAATACTTTGCGTTTGCAGGAAATTTTAATCTGTGGAGCATTTATGCTGCTACAGCCCCATCTAGTGGACAATTTTTGTTTTTGAGCATACAGTTAGTAATTGTCCATTAATCGTTAATCGATGAGAACTCCTCAATAAATTGTGATAATGATTTGAGGTCATTTCGCCCAGCCCTAATAATAAGGTAATAATGTATTTTGTATATTGCAATTGGTGTTTTTATTTTCAAGAACGTCATAATTAAATTGGCTTGCAGCACATCTGCACACACCACTGGGGCTAATTTATGGCAGGAGCTGCAGGTTATGAATAAAGTTAAAAGGCTACCAATCTGGACCTTTGGCATATTTAGTTGACTACCCCTGAGCTAAAGGATGGACATTTCACACAAAAATAATATTCAAACTCTAGAGGAATTTTTTTTTTTTTTTAATTTAAAAAGGAGGCAGACATCAGCTTTGAAACTGGGAACTTTTTTTTCCAAATCTGCAAAATGTTTTATTGAACTGACAGTTTATTCATTTATGTCACATGTTCACCAGGTGGTTTTACAGATTAGAATCCTCAGCATTGTTGTGTACACACACACACACACACACACACACACACACACACACACACACACACACACACACACACACACACACACACACACACACCACTCTTTTATATTGTTTAACTCTCGTGTGGAAGAAAACTCCATAGGCCCCAAAATCAGAACAGAGCTAGGGTTAAAAAGTCTGACTGACAGGACAGAGGTTGGGAAGGTGGTTCAATTTTTGTACATGATACAACGCACGTTACTATTCATCTCAGATTAGTTTAAAGAGGATAATGTGATACTAACTACTTCTCATTTTACCTGTAAGTGTGGCCAGGAGGCCTCAAGTGTGGGCTCATCCTCCTCAGGGTCAAACTCATTACTGTCGCTGGGTGGAAGGGTCCGAAAAATGTTGTGAGACACCTGAAACAAAACAAAAAACAGGTGCTAAACATTTCTAATTCTGTAAATATATGATGGCTAAAAGACAGCTGGAGGTTTGTGCCAGGCCAGTCAAGACATTTCTGCTAAAAAATAACTGAATTACAGAAAATACAATGAGTTAGTTTACAAAATATTTCTAAACACAATTATTTAAATCTAAAAAAAGACTCCAAATGTTCTGATTAATACCTGAAGGAAAACCATTATATTAACTTTGTGTTAATCAGCTGATCCCAGGTCTGTCTGGCAGTGACTTTATTCCATAGCGTGACTCCAAATGACTGTATTCTACCACACTAGGTGTCAGATAGGAGGGGGTAAGCGGAGTATGGGTCTGCGGTGGCTGGGCTAATAGATGGCACCGGTTCATATGAGCTGAGAAGATGTTTTTGCAGAAAAAGATTTTTAAATCTTTGTAAATAAACAACATAAAAAGGGTCTCATTCTTTTGTCTTATTGGACTTAAAGGCACACTATGTAACTTTTTCGTATTTTTATTCTTTTCCTTGAGCCAGTATGTGCTAATATGATCCTTTACAGGGTTAATGAAAAGTCACTCAGCCCCATCTGCTGCTTGAGTCCAGAATACCATGTTTGTAACTTCTGGGTCTCCAGTCTGGTGCCTTGAGGTCTCACAAAGCCACATATCTCACAAGGGTTAGGCTAGCCTGATGTGACTAGCTGTTATGCTAGCGCTGGAGTGTTTTAGCTCATGATTCCTGCTTTCTTTTTTTTCTATCTCTCCCTGCTTGAACACAGCTGATTTCTTTGAATGAGTGATGAACCTCTTCAGTAGAAAGCAGTGAAGGCTGAGGAGACATTTCAACAGTTAGATTTAGGTATTTCTGAGCAAAGACAATGCTAACGTTTTTACAACAGTGATTTAAAACGGCCCCTGCGATGGACTGGCGACCCATCCCGGGTGCCCCCCGCCTCTCGCCCCTTGACCACTGGAGATAGGCGCCAGCTCCCATGCGACCCTCTGTGGAGGATGTAGCAGGTATAGAAGATGGATGGATGGATTTAAAATGGACACTAGGGGATGCTAAAAACATGCTGTTATGGCCTGTGGCCATTTGTGTTTTCCTGCAGTTTTCCTGCCTGCTCTGCTGTGCCAACACACTCCTGTGATTGGCTGCCTTCTCTGCTCATCCTCCAGCTTCTCCTGATTGGTTCCTTCATTCTCTGCTCCACCAATCAGTGAAAGACAAAGACTATAAAAGATAAGCCTCAGCTGTGTTTCAGCGCGGCTGCCTCATTAGGTTTATGCAGCTCGCCTAGAGGTTGTGTGTGTTTGGTGTGCTATGTTACTGTTGTACTTCTGGTACTTTGTAAATTAGGTAGATTTACCTTTGAAAAACAATAGATGCTCCCTCGGTGTTTGTCACTGAGTGGTCTCTTTAAGTTTGGCATTTGTTTGGTTATAGGTAGTTGTTCTGTTTCTCTAGACTCCTTTTGTGTTTGCTGTTATATTTAAATATAATTCAGTCTGTGTTCCTCAGTGGAGGCTAGTTAGGAGACTCTTTGTTAGATAGAGATATTTATTTTACCCGTTACACTTTTGTTTATGGAAATATTTTTTGATTTTCAAAACCTGACAATAAACTACTTGTCAGTTCACCAAAAGCATCTGGTGTTAAAGCGGCTCTCTGGAGCATTTTTCTCTGTATCAAAGTTTTCTAAATGTTTTAAATGATATTTCAGGTCTAAACTATGATCTATGGGTCGAGTTCCACAACATCTGTCATTCTGATGAAGACCCTCCTTCCTCCTAGAGACCCCTTTCCATTATTTCTTGCCGCCGACATTTTTCAGCCAATGAAATTCAAATTTCTGCATTCTCGCAACATGCACGCGCATCGACCAAACCTGTACCAGTAGGGGGCGATGTCGTACAGGACGCTCCGTGTGTTTCTCTGCCGTCTCAGCCGTTCACTGAGGACTCACAGCTCATTTCTACTAAAAACCTACCCATTCCCCAGCTAAAGATGGATTTATTTTTATTTTTAAACCTTTCACCTCACAGAATGGCAAGGCTTGACAGGATTATGCGTTTATTTTGGTCAGAAAGTTCATCCAGGGCCGAGTCAAGTTCAGCTTCAGAGTCCAGCAGCAGCTCTCTGCTAACAGAGCTAATATCAGAAGCAGCAGGGACAGAGAGGGCTCATCAGACCCTCGTAGTATTGTTGGAATAAGATTGTGAACTGTGAGTGATTAAACCCTACACATTGAGCGGTACAGTTCATGTCCGAAGTATATGCGCCGCGTGCACGCGCGCACACGCGACCGGACGCGCGTGTCGAGATGTTTTGAGGAGGAGCCTTTGGACGCTAGATTCAAAAACCGCTCTCTTGCTGAAATCCTCCGGAGTGCCGCTTTAATGTTACTTCCTCTATCCCTAGCTGAGCTTAGTCGTAACACAAGCCAAAACTACATAGTAAGCCTTTAACCGTTGAGAAGTGTCTCTCTGGATCAACAGCCTGCTGAAGGTCAAAGGTCTTCTGTCACTATGGAATTGCAGTTATGAGCTGCACTAAATCACTTCAAAGGCCACAAATGGCCCACGAGCCACACACTGCACACCTTCAGTGTAAACCTTATAAAGCAACAAATATACACTCATAAAACACCAGTTATCAGTGTTTATTGATTTATTTTTGCAAAACTTTGTAAGTTTAAGTTTGTAGAATTAAATTTTTCTTTTTGTTGCATTTTAAAACTTAAAATGAAATAATTTTCCCAAAAGTGAGACATGTACAGTACATTCTATAACACAAATTTTTATTGTGAGTTGTACTGTTCTTTTTTGACTCGAGAAACATTTTGTTTTGAATCTGAACAGATGTGGCATTTTGAACTCTATATTAAAGCAGTCAGTGTGAAGTAAAAGAGAAATGTGCTTTTATGACTTTCCAATGAGCAACAGTACATTCCTTCACTAACTCTCAGCTGCACAAAGCATCTGTACTATTAATTCACTCAGAAAAGGACCTGCTCTCATAATGTCTGTCTCTTTCTGCTCTGGTAATCTCTGATTATTCGTACAAACTCAGATGAAGCACTGTAACTTAAAGGTCCCATGACATCGGTTTCCATGTTTTCTGACTTATCTATCATGTTGCAACGTTGAGTTCTCACCTTAAACCTGCCAGAAAGAGCAAAAAACGGCGTCCATCTGTCTCCTAGTACAGCTAGTGAGAAGTTCTTCCAGATTTCAGACCCAGGTTTCAAACCGTTTTTTTCACTCCAGCCCGCTATGAGGTCATAGTGATCCGGACTTGCTTATATGGTAAATTCTCCGCCCACATGCACGTTCACAACAACTGGAGCGAGGCAGTGCCGCCACCATTGCCCATAGACCGTGTAGTGTTTAGTTTCAGTTTCGTTTCTCTTTCACGCAACGGCACTGCCCCCTACTGCAGCAGAAGTGTCAGGCTGCCAAATAAGGAGAAACCCAGCAGAACCGGAAGGCGGCGCTTTCTTCTGATCTCTGAGTTGCTCGTTAGGAAATAATTACAGCGTATTTTGAGTTATAATGGTTCAACGCTAATCTAGAGGCATCAAAGATTACACCTGTTTAATATAAAGTGATTTAAATATGGAGTCACAGGCACTTTAATCAGTTCACATCTGTCCTTTCAGTTCCTCCAGTTTAGAATTAACTCCTGTAAGGTCACTCCACTGGACTCCATCACGGCCAGCGCCTCCACACAAACAAGACAAGAATACTCTATTGTCCATTTTCGATTAAAAAAAACGCAGCATTCTGCATCCATGCTTCTCTATTTCTCCTCAGTCTCCATGATGGACAACTGTCGGATCTCGCGCTGATGCTTCATGTCGACTTCACTGATCCTGAAACTAGCTCGGAAATTATAATCTTTCAACAATTTTGAAAATTCTGCTGTGTGAACCACACAGGGAATCAACAGCAAGGAGCTAACTTGTCAGCAAAAAGTTGAAAAGCACGTACACAGACCATTGCCCTACATATGATGTGCAAATATTAAATATTATAAATGACTCAAACGTCGCTGTCTAAAGCAGGATAGACACAAGGGCACCAACACAACCAGTTTGTTTGCTCTTGCTCACCATTTTGACGACCTCAGGGTAGGCCTGCTCTGTCAGGTAGCCCCGGCTGACAGTCACATAGTCCACCAGCTCGTTGAGCGTGGAACGCTTATACTCCTTCATCTTGAGGTCCGACAGCGTGTCCATGAAGTCAAAGACAGTACAGCACTGCTGTAGCTTCTTTAGGAACAGCTCCGGCTGCTCCGGTGCCGGCACGTCTGCAAACACAAACCAGACAAAAAGACACAAAGGTGAAGACAAAAATCAAGTAACATTGTTTTGTTACGAGAAGGCATGAGCTGGGAAGAAACCGACATATAAGGAAATCTATAAATGTAAATACTATTACTATTGCTGCTTAAACATTTTATATTACTATAATAATGTTTATATTATTATGGGATAATATTATAATATTTATTTATTAGGATTTTATGTATAATCATTTAAATGTTGATACACAGATACACAAGGAGAGCAGATAATTCAAGTATAAATTGAACCAACAATTTTTAATCTGAGAACAAAAAAAAAATCTAAGTTAAATGTTTATTTAATAAAAAGTACTGAGATTAACTTTTTAATTTGTCAGCTATAACACAAAGGCCATCAGGACGTATCAAAAATACGTTTTTATTACTGTGTACAGAAATATGGAAGGTCTAAACAAAAATATGGAGTAAACAGATGTACTTATTAATATTAAACATGCTTACTGTGTAGAATATTACTTCTTGCATTTTTGTGAAAGATTTATGTAATTAGCTGGGCTATTAGCCATAAATATGTTAACCAATACCAAAACTAAGTTTACAAACTGAATGAAACTGATCTTTGATTTTTTCTAAGGAAAGACTTAGGAGGATTCTTGTCATTCAGACATCATTCTAAGCTGACTGGTTATGGTGCTTTCACATAGGGCAGTACGAGTGCTGCTCGGTGCCAGAGTTCAGCTAAAAGCTGGGGGGCTCAGAGCAGGACACACAGAGCGCAAAGGCACTAGTTTCTTGGAGACTGACCTTCATGCAGGATGTATTTTAAAGCATTCATCAGGAGGCCCTGGTTTTACTGCTTTTGATGAGGAGAAAGAAACTAGCAGCAGAGAGAAAGAGGGTTCAAGTTCCTGTGACTGGATGCATGGAGGTGTAGTCACTACACCAAAGCTGAATCATAGTAAACTAGAATGCAGCATGCATGATGTCTGCTCAGTGGTGAGCTGAGCTCTAGCACATCACTCAGCTTGGCATAGCACCACCACAGAGCAACAGATACATGAATGGGTTTAGACACGTCGCACTGTTCCCACTGCCTCCAAAGTTATAAAAACAGGTAGGTTCTGTGCTCCATACCAGAGAAGGAACACCACCCTGTCTCTGGCATCTTGTTAAGACATTTGGGGAGTGGTATGTAAAAAGAAAAAAGCCAGTTTTAACACTATGGTATATTTAAAAGTAAACTTTATGGATTTAAGCAGACGTCAAAAAGCTGCAACATGTTAATTTTAATCCTATTTCTTTAATAGTAAACATTTTGTGAAGTGTGAAAGGAACAAAAATAAGGGCTGCTACTCAGTGAGAGAGAAACGTGGAAGAAGTTACTGCATGGAAGCTTAAAATCTCCAAAGAAGTCACCGTTTCTATCTGAATCCTCAGATCAAAAAGTCAGCTTCCTGTTCTGCATTAGCTTTGCAATGGAGCAGACAGGATGAGGGACAACAGCAGACAATGTTTCTGATGGGAGAGGCTGAAGCAGAAAGCAGCAGCAGTCAGTATCTGCCATTTCTCTGATCAGACATTGAACTGTGTCACTGCTGTTTCTGCCAGACTTTCAGTAAACCTAGCAGCAATCTTACCCCGTCACATCTCAGATATGATGCTCTTTTGCTTTAGATTGTCATTCTGTTAGAACGTCATACCAACAAGGCTTCGTTCAGATTTTTGTATATTTTCTAGGGCTGGGACTTTAACGATGATTGATTAATTATGAAAGAAATAGCGCGTTTAAAAAATAACGCAATTAATGCAACTTGCGTTTGAAGCAAGGCGGAGCACTTGTCAGCATGATTTCCTGCTACTCAGACACACTGACAGCCCCCTTGTCAAGGTCCTCCCTAGTATGGATCCAGCAGGCCCCACCCGCTTCAGATCTCATCAGTTCACACGCTTCACCTGTCTGCCCGGTCGCGGTAAAACTCGGCCCTCCGCTCCTTCCACCGTGAAAACCGAAAGTAATCGGTGGTGAAATTGACCTATATGGTCTATAGCTATAGCAGTGGTTCCCAAACTTTTTGGCTTCTGACCCAAAAATGACGGTGGCAGAGACTCGTGACCCCAACCATCACTGGCAAAATGTACAAACACTGTTAATAAACTAATTAAACAAGAATAAAATGACAACACAAATATCAACAACTATTATACCATGTTTATTCATCTGTTTGCAACAATGTGTAAGGGCAAAATATATGGTATTATCAAGGGTTTTATATTCACTTTTAGTTCTGGAGAACATCCCAGGACCCCCATTTGTTGTTTCAGGACCCACAGTGGGGTCACGACCCCAACTTTGGGAACCACTGGTCCATAGCCTTTATAGGCAGGGGTGTCGCACTAGTGTTGGGCAAATAACTCACGGATTGGATCGGATCATGGATTTCAGTCAAGGATTGGGTCATTTTTTGGATCCACAGAAAGAAAAAGAAAAAACTTTGCTCTATTTATTTAAAGAACACTGCAACGTTTTTCTGCTCAATGCTCATTAAACACAAACAACATTTAACTCAAGATGTCAATTTGATGCTTAAATAAAATGTTTAATCTTATAAAAACAAATTAAATGGTGAAAAGACTTCTATTCACCTCTCGGATCAGACAGAGCCGCTGACTGCGACAGACAGCTGCAGCAGGTGAGGAGGCGTGACGATCAAGGTGTTCTGATCGCTCCTGACTGAACTCCGTTAGTATTATTGTTCATTAGCTCGTATAAAAGTCCAAAACAACACGTTATCTTAGACAGAAATAGATGAGTCTGGTTTCTCCATCAGAGAATGAACAGAGATGGAGGATCAGCCGCTCCGCGCGCGCACGCATCAGAGAAGTGATCAGTTATCGATCAGTGATCCTTTGTTCTGGTCAACTTAAATGACTGATTCTGATAGCGAGAACTTGATATGGGATGACAAAATGACCGTTTTTCTCAGAGGGGAATTATTTATTAGCAGATTCAGAGCGCGAGCTGTCGGGTCGGATTTAGCAACGCGCGAGTGCTGCTGGATCTGCGAATCGTGTCCTGAACTATAGAGGGTGATCCGTACAGATCATGGATCTATTGTGACCCGTTGCACCCCTCCTGGGCATGTGCGAGTTGCGTGCGTGGGTTGGATGTACTGTGATTGTGTGCGTGTTAAAGCGCAACTCAAAGGAGCTGTGTGTAAGGGCGCGGTGCCACATGCATTGGAGATGCTGTGAGTGTGTGTGTGCAGGGCTGTACGTTAACTTTTTTAGCTCATAGCACTGGTGCTACAAAGGTTGCAGGTTTTGTAGCACAGAACAAAAAGTTGTAGCACCAGCATAAAAATTCAGCTACAATCTCTAAAGCCAAAATTAGTACCCATCGTTTTAACACACCGAGAAAGTGCTAATTGTGAAAACACAATAACAAGAAATGTCTTCAAACATGTTTATATGTCAATGTAATTTCAAGAAGAACATTTATTCATTCAAATTAGTGTAGATTTTTTTCAAAGTGCGAGTGTGAGCTGAGAAATGTGTGCACAAAACCACAAAAACAGATGTTTTCAGCTGTTATAATCTTTGATTTATTAATAAAATGCAGAAACTGTTATAATTCTACTTTATATTACTTATTTTATGAACTTTGACTCATCTATTTTAAACTTCTGCTCTGTAGCACTTTGAGATTGTGAAACATAAAGTGCTATATAAGTTAAATTTATTATTATTATTATTATTATTAATTTCGATGTTGAAAGCAAATTCACAGGCAGACAGTTTTTATGGTGTACAGTGAGACTGTGATGTTTTAAAATGTTCACTTGTCTCCTGATTTTGAATCTGCTGCATAGTTCTTGCTAAACAGATTTTACTTCAGTAAATAAATGTTATTAAAACTTAGGTCTGCTGTCCATTGCAGTCCAAGACTGCAGAGCATTTAAATACAATAACCTTTTACTGTGCCACCCTTCTTTGCCCCTGCCTGGACCCCCCAAGAAAAAAGTTCTAGATCCGCCCCTGGGGCTGAGCTGCGTTTAGCGGGGTCAGACTCCGGTGTGAAGCCTCGTCTCCCCCTGACTCGGACCGTGGACTCGTTAACAGACATCAGTGTGACCCGTTCAGATTTATCAGTTCCTCTGGTTTAATGTGTGTCTGAAGTACAGGGACACTTTCTGAGTCACAAAGTTTTTTTCCGAACAGCTAGAACTGATGGAACTCCGTCGCTAGACTCGCCAGTCGACTCGACGCAGAACTTTAATCCATACAAGTGCGCAAATATAGGCTATATATATTTAATATGCTTTACATTGTTTCAAAGTCATCATCACGGCTCCTGCGAAGGGTCGGGTGTCGTCCCGCACCAGTGCGTTGAGCCTGGGTGTTTCCAGTACTGGCGATCTTGTGCCAGCTGCGCCACGGCATGACGGCAACTCCGGATTGTTGGGAGGTCGCCCGCAGCGACATGGAACCATCGGGTGCGGCCGGGGTTTACGTCGTGGTCGTCTCCAGGCTGCGGCCCTCGGGTCAAAATGCAAAATGGCTCTGGTTAGGAAGGACGTGCCCGAGCCAGCGGATGCAGCGCGTTGCGCTGCCAGGCAAGATGCTCTGCACTGGCGCCGCGCCTGCGTTCTAGCGCTAGGTTGGAGACCCGCTGAGGCCACCTGACATTGTTTTTAAAATATATATATATATTAAGTTAATTCTGACGGTGTGGCTGTGCGCCACGATCAATTACATGTAGAGGAAACCCTGATCGCACAAGTGCTACGTCTAAAAATAGTTTGTAGCACAGACTGTTTTTTTAATCGCATGTGCGACATATATGTCGCACTGTACAGCCCTGGTGTGTGTGTTGGAGGTCCTGCCGTGTGTGTCTACTAGCTTCAGAGGCCATGTGAGCACCGATTCATTGAGCTGCAACAGGACGAAAAGCTCGTCAGATCAAGGGGTTCCCCATCGGGACAACAGAAGCGCTGGTCCTCAAAGGTGCATTCAGACAGTCGTTTCTGGTACGCATGAATGAAATCTGGTTCTCTTGAGGACTGGCGGACTGGTTATGTGCAGGCCTGGTTATAGGTTTATTCCTGCTCCTTCCTCGCTGTACGGTCCGGTTCGGAGACCTGACTCGGCTCCCTCACTGAAAACGAGCAGACGTCTCCAGACCGTGGGTCAGTTGAACACACTGCAAAAAATGATTTTCTCATACAGAGTGTTTCCACACGATGAAAAACTTTGATTATTATTATTTTAAAACAATACCTTTCTGAAACTGTACTTAAAATGAACAAATAAAATAATAAAGTACTGTATTTTGGGGTCTGTCCAGATATTTTTTGCTTTTCAAATTTTTTAAAACTGAAATGCAGTTTAAATGCAGGGTTTTTTTTTATAAATTAAATGAGCTTGAGTTTATAATATCAAAGTTCAGGTCTATTATTTGATTCTGTCCCCCCCAAAAAAATATTTAAATTAAAAAAACAGGCTTTTTACGGCAAATGTCCTTGTTAGTATAAAATGCGATTAATTAATTACAAAGTCTGTAATAAATTAGATAATTTTTTTAATCAAGTCCCACCATTAATATTTTCACTTGCTTAAGAATTTAATGACTAAAAATAAAAAGCTTTCAGGTAGGAAAGACCAATATGTTTATACTTAACTCTTCAATAACAAGCTGATAAGCATATTGAGGTAATACAACACACATCAATACATGAGGGAATGCTGACCATTTACAACAATGATTTTTAAAAATCAGTACCCTGTATTCTTTGTCATCGTTTTTGCGGAGTGATAAAATAAATTTGTGGTGTTGGAGTCCATTGTTGGGACCGGGAGCCGATAAATTTTACAAACAGCTGTTGTCTGGTCCACGTCGGTCTTTTTTATATTTAAACCACATCCATGAGACAGAAGCTGTCCCTCTTTTAGGAACAAGCTCCTCACTTTGGGTTAGCTGGTTATCCTGTTGACCCTGGTCTAAAACGCGTCTGATACCGTCTACCTCCATGTTTGTTTATGTTTTTCAGCATGCATGGGGCATGCCATAAAGTGCATTTTGACGTAAGTTACTGCCATAAAACTCCTAACTGTAGTGTAAACGATAAAACTTTATATTTGACGATAGACATTTTTTATCGTCCAGACAAAATATTTCGTCATATTGCACAGCCCTACTGCAGTTTATTATTTATTATATTTGCTGGCTTTTCTTGTTAGGGTCAGTTTTAGTTGTAGACCATGTCCATAAAGAAGTCATTACTAAACATAAAATCACAAAATGTAGTACGTAATCCGTCAGCAAAGAGAGATAAAGAGGCACAGCCAAGGAATGAGATCTAATCAAGAGAGTCTGAGTATGAATGAAATAGAAATGATCAATTGTACATAAAATATGCAGAATGTGTGGGAGGATAAGTCACTAAAACTGCTTACAAGAGAAGAAAATATACCATCCACAAGCACACCAACAGTTGTCAAGGCAACCAGCTTTTTACAATTTCACCACTATGGATAAAAATAAAGCAACACTACCAATTTTAAAGGAAAAAATCCAAAATCAAACATAAAAGCCTAAACAAGTTAACCTAGGTCAGTGGTTCCCAAACTGGGGGGCGCGCCGCGGTGTAACAGCAGGGGGGCGCGGGATGATTTATTCATTTATTAATTTTAAAAAAATTATTTATTTATTTAAAAAAAAATTTTTTTTTTTGAGTGCTAGGCAGGGTTATCTGGGGGGGATGGGAGAGATTTACCTTGCCTCTGCCTTGCTGTCCCCCCTAATCTCTCACCTCTGGGGAGATGGTCTGAAGTGTGTCCGATTCACCGCAGCGCGCTCAGAGCTGCAGAGAGCAGGTGGACGTGACCAGGTTGCAGTGCAGCGCCATGCGGAACACCGGTTATAATATTAACATTCATTATTATGAGATCATGAGAAAAAGAGAGAGAAATGAGGGGTGCACATCATTTTTTTTTATTGAGACACTCAGGGGAGAACCTGGCGCTGATGTGCAACTCCTCGCGGGGAGGTGAATGGGTTTGGATAGCTCTGTTTGCCTGCTGGCGCAGCTTGTGCGTGTCAACCAGTCTTCATAGCCTGAACGCTTATGAGAGCTTCAGAGCCACCACAACAGGAATTATAGTTAAAATCAGCATCTGATCACGGGCTGAGTGATCGGACCGCAAAGCTCCCCATGCGCAATTACGCGTTTGGGCACCTCGTGCGCACTGACGGGGCGCACGAGTCTGGACGATTCAGTAACGAGCGCGCGCGACCTTGAATGCGCAGTGCCGGATCCGAACCTCCACAGACACCCCCCCACCCCGCCCATCTATTTTATTCTCAAATCGCACACAGGACACTGTTTGGAGGACAACTTAACACAAAGGAGACCTGTAGCAACAAGCCGCTCACACCAGTCACTGAGAACATGAGAGAACAATTTTTTAAAGTAAAAATAAACCTTTACATTTTTTATTTTCATTTTCTCAGGGAATTTGTCATTTTTTAAAACCCATTTTGCACTGAGGCATTTTTTAAAAGTTTCTATTGAGCTGTGAAAGTGGTTAGTTTGTTGTTTTTAAAGAAAAGGTTGAAGTTTATTTTAACATGTAGTTAAATGCAGTTACTTTTACTTGTTCAAATCTCTAAGGTTTGATGTGAAATAACCTGTAATGGAGTTTGAAAATGAGATTTGTCTGTTCGCAGTGTTTGTGTGTGGGCGCATGTGTGCACGTGTGTGTGTGAGGGGGGGCACGGGAAAAAATGTGTAAAATTAAGGGGGGCCCAGAAGAAAAAGTTTGGGAACCACTGACCTAGGTAATGATAACTTTCAAATGCTTCATTCAAAATACTACTTAAATGATATTAGTTCCCTCAGATATTTATAAAGCGCCCATCTATAACAAGGTTTTGTGAACATGTTCTTAAGACACCTGCAGCAAATACGAACATGTTAATTGATTTGTTTTAACAATCAACCAATGTAATTACAGTTCACTTTCTCATTAGGTGTGAGACTTAAATTTAAGCTCTTTTACAGCTGTGATGACCCGTATCATTGAGGGCATTCATTTCACGGTCTATCTTTATCCCCTACTGCATTTAGCTGGTACTAATGTGATCTTTTCTTAATCCAGCAGCCACACTGAGCAGTGGATGGAAAGCAGGAGTGCTGGCAGATACTTTTTCCACTCTGTCATTCTCTGTGAGAGAAAGCTATTCTAATTTACATGGGTGGACAATTCAAAACCTTGGCAATGATCACATTATAACATTAATATGAATATTAATGTATCACATTCATCATAATGAGGGCTAATGATGGCAACATTTTTAGATGTAGGCCTATTCTAATATTTTTGTTTTATAAAATGCCCATATGGTCAAGAAGATGACAACTTGGACATGATGCACACGTTCACCACAAGCCAACATCATTATCTCTGATGGGACACGGCTTGTGGCTACCCATAAAGGTGTCTTTGCTCATTTAGTTGGGGATATTTGTATTGATTTCTCACCAGTTCAATGAATCAGAGTAAAGGGGTTGGCATGTGATCTCGTGGTTTTGTTCCTTAAAAAATGTCTGTATAACAACTCATCTTGTGGTATAGTGATAGCAGCATGTTACTAGTGGATGCTGGTAAAAAAAAAAAAAAAAAAAGATGACGACACGGGAATCATTGCTCATGTCTATGCATGTGGATGAACACTGCCTGTAGCACATTTCTTAAGGGTTAATGGAGGACAGAGGGGCTGATTAAATGTAGAGCTCTTAGAAAGTTGCACAATTGCAAACAAATTCCAACAGCCATGCAAAACTTTTGTTGCATTTTAGCCACAGAGACAGTATTGTGTCTTAAATGATTTGCAAGTTAGCCTCATCTTCACTGAATTTTGGTTGCCTCTCCCAAAGTTGTAAATTTTTTTAGCGCTTTCCAACTCGTGGAAACTAAATCAAGATGAGTTTAAGATGCACATGATGGTGACTGACATGTTCAAAGTTTCAGTTACAACTCACTGAGAAACTGGCTTTCAAGAGGGGCTTGCTTTTGCAGCCTTATTACAAAACGGATCCGTTAAAGAGGCTACTGATGCCCTGTCCTGGTTTGAGCCTCACCCTGACTTTCTTCTTGCCGTCTGCCTATTTTGTTTCTCTGCTCCAGAGCAGCAGACTCCTGTGGGCTCCCTTGGCAGGGGAAGAGAGAATTCACTGCTACTTAATTAATGGCTGAAGCAAAGCCTAATGAGTCTCAGACTAAGAGAGAGAGCAGTAGGGTGTCTCACCACAGGAACTCGCATGCATTAGACTAATTACATAACAGCATCAACACATTCAACAGCACTGACATTATACAGTTAACATGTGCATGAGGGCCACTGTATGGGCTGCTTGTGAAAGTGTTGTATTAAAGTCTGAAATTATTGTGCACATGTGTGCCACAACTAACTGGAGAGTGAGAGCAGTGCTGTTGTTTAGGCTGAACAATCCACCCTACACTTTGCACAAACTTTACAAAATAAGTACATTTATGAGGTGGCGGATTACTTTGAACAACACACAAGCCATAGTAGCAGGTTTCCAAAATGACCAGAAAAACTGCATTTGACTTGTTCAACTGACTGGACGGGGGAAACAATGTGTTTGTGTTGCCGTTGGTCTGCTCTGAACTCAAACACAAGAAATAGAAAAAACCTGACAGCGGCAAGTTACGCAAATAGATCAGTTTGGATAAAAGCAGCACTAGTTCTGTGATACGAGCAGAGCGAGTTGGTCACAAGCTTGTAGCGAGAATGCTTTGCTGCTTGGGTGGTGTGGAGCAGTAGGGGAAACACAAAAAGACAGTGGACATAATGCTGGCACACAAAGGAGGGTCTCTGACATCTAACAGACATACTCAATTCTTTAATTTTGGTTCTAAATCTGGGTTTTTTTTTAAAGACTGCAGTTCTTTCAACATATAACTACTTTCACTCTTTTCAAACATCTTGTGAATGTTTGTTGGTAAAGTATTGTATTAGCTTTGTACATTGTAATATCTTCAAATCAAATAAATAATGAAATTTTAGTACTTTATATTTGATAAATAATGGGTTAGAGGGATCTCTACAGTAAATATTATTAATGATTCTCAGATAAACACTGGACCGGTGTTCCGATTTGTCGACCATTCCTACAGCAGCACCGATTAGCAAAACATCGCCCTGTAAAACAGTTAAACTTTTTTTTAAAAAAGGTCTCTGTTTGTTTTCCTCCCCACCACCGTGACTGTTATTTAGAGAAATGTATTTTCTGAAGATAGGCTGCTGCCATTCTTTCTGTTATAAGTTTGAGAAAATAATCACTTCTGCTCTTGGAGGCAGCTGGAGTTAAAATAAAAGCTTTGCTTGCAGGTGGAAGGTGTTTCTGTGTAACAATTAGTATTATTTATTATTATTTGTTATATGAGCTGCATCTTTAGGCTTCAACAATACATTGTTATTAAGATGATACTACATGGGCCAAAAAACAAAAATATATAATTCACCCCTAAAAGTACATGAGCGATGGGCTCAGCCTATATATGGTCGATATATTTGTCCAATCGCCCAACCTGAACCCTAAGTTGTTTTTAGTTCTTTGATCTCATCCATCAATTAACTTAGGCATGACATTTCACCTGATATGAGATTCATTGACATTTGTATCTCCTCTACCTTCTTCCATCTGATCCATTTTCTTTGGTGGTGCAATAATATGTTTTTTGCTAGTTAAAAAAAAATTAAAACAGAATCTACTGACCAATATAACTCATGGAACAGGTCCTCAAACTTATTCACAGTCACTCTAATTTATAACATATAGCTTTAATGAATACAAAAAAGGCAAATTGGAACAATAAGAAGGTTACGCCACTATGTTTTCAGGAGAATTGTATGAGGAAAGGTGTCACATATTTTGTGTGTTCATGTCGAGAATTCCACTCCAAACCTCTATAGTTCAGTGGTACCAGCTTGATAATGACAGTTTTCATTCTGCTGTGTGTTCTATGACTGAGTGTGTCCACTTCCCAACAGGTGATCTTGTTAGGTTGGTTCATAGAACATAGTGGGATTAGGTGTAAACCTGTCTACATAATGTAATTAAATTAGAAGAGTTAACATAAGTTCAACCCTGAATCTAACCTCATTTGGGTTAAGGTAATCAGGAAATGCTTACATAACTGCTCGTTTGTCAGAGTGAGGTCCTAATTGGACTAGCAGCTGAGTATCTCTGTGCATGTAGAGATAACGTGCATGCAGCACAAAATGATGAGTTCTACAAAAAGAAAGAGAATGGAGGTATGAGAAATTCTCAAGCTGGAAAGTGAAAATATGAAGTCTAAATTAGCGCTACACAGGATTACATCTAGTGTGAAGAAACCCCCACTATAGCAATCAAGCAAAAGAGACATTTCCCACCAATTTTGAAAATGAAGCTAAAGGTTATCCTGCAAACTGAAGCCATGCATCAGTCTGCTTGTTAAAGCTCGTATGTGCAGCATTTCAGCAAGAGAGCATGTTTTTAAACCGACGTATCACGGCCCCTCCCCTTGCACTTTTCAAGACTTTCCAGCACCTAACAGGTGATGATTTACGAATGTGCACAGTACATATTACTCAAAAGGATTATTTCACTTCCTTCTCCCATGAAAAAACATTTTCTTTTGTTTATTTTATAAATGTTATTGACCTATAATTAATTTCAGTTAGTTTCAAACACTTTCAAGACCTTGAAAACACCATAATAGGATTCAATTATTTTTAAGGATTTCAAGCACCCATGAGAGCCCCGTCTTTGCCAAACAATCGTCAGAAAATTAATCAAAGGAAAGATCTTAGGTTTAGTCAGACTGAATGAAGGATGAGCTGAAGTACACAATGTATACAAAACGTTTGGATTTTAAAGGTCAGTGTGCCATTGCTTCTATGGCCGGGGTGAAAAGCCATGACTTAAAAATACACACAGTTTAGTGGGAAAATGCACCTTATTTTCTTCACAGTACTCTCTGGATATCTGCAGAGGTTTTATTAGAAAGCCAGGTCTAAGAAGCAAAATCGGAATGTGTAAGATGACCAGGCAGCAGTCTTTGAGAACAGTGCACACATGCGCGTGCACAGAATGTAAAAGGGAAAGCCCCTAAACTCTAAAAGCAGTAAACATGTGTGACCAGGCGGGTGGGTTTGAGTTTCAGCATGAAAGAGAGCGAGCAGCCCAGTAGATGTACTCAGCAGTACTAAGGACTCCTGTGAAGGGTCACTTCTAGGGTAATTTGGTCTGCCGATGAAGATTTTGTGCACTGTGGGTGGGTGTGACCTTTGATCTCCTCACAACTGCTAAGGGCCTTCAAATTAAGGTTAATTATTCTAAAGGAAGGTGGCTCACCCACTTTCATCCACCCTGACCTGCCAGCAGTTAAGGAAAGCATAACAGCTTATGATGCCTCATCACTAATTAGTTAGGAAATAGCAATTTTTCCATTGTCTTGTTTACAAAATGAAGCTTCTTGGTTGTTTACTTTATAATATAAAATGGATTACCTAAATCATGTTAAATAGAAGTCAATTATGAAAATAAAAACATTAAGCATGTTCAAAACATAATCAACACCTAAGATAACATTCACACACAGATGCAACCTTTAAAACTGAGTGTCATGTTTCCTCTCACCCGTTTCCCAGCAGTCACGGCTGTCAATACACAGCCTGTAGGCCACAGAGGGTGACGTTACATAAAGGATTACAGCGAGACATTAAATGCTGACTGTCAGAACATCTGTTCCCTCTGGTCTTCAAACAACAAGAGCAGGCATAACCCAACAACATAGCTGCAATCAGCTGTCGATACAAATATCCACAGCAAACATATAAAGCCCAGAGATATGCATCTTAACACCAACGACAATCTGACTAATTAAAGAAGCTGAAACAAACTTGCAAGGATTCAAGTATTCATTAAGATATGATGCAATTCATTAAACTTGATTCAGCAGACTGCAGCAGGTTTACGTGTACCCCTACGGCAGGGATCGTCAACTGGCGGCCCGCGGGCCAAATCCGGCCCGTGACCCATGTGTGTCCGGCCCCCCACGTGTTTCCCGACTGTTTATTTATCTGAGCCATGTGTTTCCCCGACTTAAATCGGCCCACAATCAGGTGTTTTCTATTTACCTGAACCATGTGTTTCCCTGAGTTTGTGTTTATTTCTGACTGAGTAATTGTGCATGTTGTCATGCTCTATCCTTTATCAGTAACATTTAAACACATAATGAAAATTTGGTCAGGGCCGGGGATCAAACCCAGACCCCCTTGTTCTGAAGTCAGTGTCAGTAAACCACTAGACTACAGTGTCTGATAGGAAATTACTGAAGTTAGAATGGTTATAACCTTTCTTTTTCAGCCTTTCCAGGTTAACACATTGAGAAGAAAACTGAGTTACATTTATATTTCAAACAGGTTAAACATCATCAGCTATCTGCCTTTAAAATCAGGTTCTATGTGTCTCATTACTTTAAGCACCAGCACCCCCCGCGCACCCCCCCACCCCCACCCGGCCCACGAAAACTCCTGGGAAAATGAATGTGGCCCTCAAAGGTTTTTAGTTGATGACCCCTGCCCTACGGTTTCTATAAGTACAACAGGAGGCAGAGCCTTTGGTCCTCAAGACTCGTCTCTGAGGAACCAGCTTCCATCTGTGAGGCAGAAACCCTGTCTACTTTAAGACCAGGCTTCAGATGTTCCTCTTATTTCATAGTTAGAGTTAGCTTGGGTTATCCTGACTCATCCCTTTAGTTCTGCTGCTATAGACTCAGACTAGAGGACAAACTGACCACATCTCCTCTCTCTGCTGGCTTTACTCTCTCTACTCTCCTTGTTTGTAGTTCCTGTTCTTACTGCCACTAACTTCGTTCTGTTTCAGACACAACTGGTCCAGTCCTTCTATGTTCATCTCTTTCCTGTCCTCTCAGACTCCACTGTGCCGAGGCAGAAGGCCCACCACACCCCTACTGAGCCCAGTCCTGCTAGAGGCTTCTTCCTGTTCAAATGGAGTTTTCATTCCCACAGTCTTCCTCATACTGTGTTGCTCATGAGGGGACTACACTGAAGTAGGGCTGCATGATATGAGGAAAATCTAATATACCGATATTTTTGGCCTATATCCCAATATGATATACAGTATATATTGCGATATTTTAAATAACCTCCAAAAACAAATGTTATTTTGAGCTATAGTGCATTAAAAGGCACTGGTGTACTCGTTTAAATCCACCATTCACTTATTTTAACTATTTTAACCATCGGTTGCAGAGAAGGTTTCATAACTGACAATACTGTTAAACAAGTCTCTGCTCTGGTACTTACTTGACTTTCTTCCCAAATTATTTTTTCCCATTTTTTGCCCAACTTCCTTTTTCCCCAAAATCTGTTTAAATTTTTCTAAAACTCCACATTTTCATTCTAACCACATTTATGAACCTAAAAAAGTGAGTAATTATAAAGTTAATGACAAATAATTTAACAAATCAAAACCACAGGATTCTAATGACTGTTATTTAACTTAAATAAAACAAAGTTCTGTGGTTCAGCTGATCATTGGGTGTCTTTAATGTTTTTAAAAGTATTTATTATAATTTTTAAAGAACAAAATATTATTTATGTGCAAAACAAATAATCTAGTGTATCTTACTTTTAAAAGAAATTCTTTTTGTAAAATAAAAATGCTTTAGAATTGAACTCAATATAAAAATATGTCTCATAAAGAAACATAAAACCTGCCTAAAGATAAAAACTTGTGACACCTGCCTGTTAAACAGGACCTCTGTTCATTTTGATTTTTTTTCATCCATCACAGAGCAGAGACACACAGATAGGGTTGGGTACCGAAGTTCGGTCTGGGTATGGAACCGACCGTTACATCATCGGTAGTAACCAGACCGAAATACAACATGAATTTCGGTGCGCCATTTCGGTGCCCCAAAATATAGCCACCTATTTACGCCCTCTGGTGTTTGCCGTTAATAACACAACCCCGACACGCGCACTCGCCCATCTCCTCGTCCCTGCAGCAGTCCAGCGGTGATGTCAGCCGTGGCTCCTCGCATCTCTTCGTCCCGCAGAGCACACTGGTCTGAAGGGTGCGGGCAGAGGTCCACTCCATGCCGGCCGTCACTCACTCGCAGTGCGTCCCATGAGATCAGTGGGACGCGCAGCTGGTCCCAGCAGCTCCAGCTGCAGCAGACGCTCGACTCCTCGCCGCTCACCGGGACAGCCGATCTGCCTCCTCCTCACATCCTGCTGCTTCTCCTTTTTTCCTTCAGCACACCTTTCATTTCCTTCGTTGTCTGTCCTTCTCTTTTCTGTCCTGTTCACTCTCTCTGTCGCTCTGCCAACCTGAGTGGCACCTAAATAAGTTTCCTCCTGGACACGCCCACTTACAACAGGTGATAGTGATTATCAGTCATGTTAAAATCAGTCCACAGCGATCCAAAGAATTAAAAACAAACACTATTAAAACAGTATAAAACATGCAATAATAATGTATAAAAACAGGGGAAAAACATGCAAATAAATAAAACTTAAAATCAAAACCAAATTTTCACTGTGTGACAACAAGAACACCACAGAGCACCGATCTGAGTGTTAGTTCAGTGCTTAGGATTGTATTTCCATTGTTAGTCAGTAGATTGAGTTGATGTTCAGTTAATAATTGTACGGTTAATGTTTTGTACATTTAATTAATGTACAGTATAATGTAAATTTTTTCTTTCTTTATATTAGAAGAATTTTATGTTAAAATATTGTTGGTCAATTTGATTGGCTCGGCCTTTTGCCTTAAGAAATAAAAAGTCATGGGATCATAAAAAAAAAAATCTGTGTTTTTTGGTTTTAAAAGTACCGATTTAAATACCGTTTAGGAACCGGTACCGTTTTAAAAGTATCGAAATGGCACCGGTACCGAATGAAACCCTTTCAATACCCAACCCTACACACAGAGCGTTCTGCCTATCAGCTCATTACAGGGATTCTCACGCTGCCAGCCCACCGTCTGCTGACTAAACTTAGAGAAAAGTTGTTCTCCAGATTCATAAAGGCCTTTTAGGTATTATTCTGTCCTGAGCTTTGCACTAATCTTTGAGAAAATTGGCGTTTCAGTGAGAATTTTCGCCAAAGCGGTCTGGGTTATTTTCTTTGGTTTTCTCCGAGGGTAGCTCAGCTGGGCCGCTGTGTCACCAGGTGACAAAAGGTGTGGTGGCTGCAGCGGCCAAAATACTTCAGAAAATACTGAATTCTATTTTGTTTGGCGATTCCCGCGATTCCATCCTATTTCCGTCTTTTTCCACATCGAGGAAATTAGGACGCTCGGCGTTCATCGCTGTGGCCAGGTAGACAGTTTTCAGGTTGGGAGGGGCGAGTAGTGATGCATTCACAGCGTGTGGGAGAAACGAAACACACTGTGAATTTCAAGCAGACGGCTTTAATTTGCCTTGACAGTTCATACTCTATGTTGACGATATAGCCATTTTATACATCCCACATGGAAAAATCCGCAATACATCGAGTATACTCTATATATCCCCCAGCCCTACACTGAAGTAAAGCTTCAATCCAATGAGCTGGTTATTTTATAATCAACCAACCTGTATCTTCATAAATGAGTTCAGTGTATCCCAAGCCAGCTGTTGCGTAAATGGGTGTTTTGACTTTTAAATGGACTGTACATACACCCAAACCTCAGCTAAACAGTATGTAATAGCATCAGTAAAGTGATTAACGCAGCAATGACCAATTTATTCATTTACTTTTACACAACACCATAAATGGTTGCTCCTACCTAGGGCTGGGCAATATTGTCAAAAATTAACATTGTGAAAATTTGGAGCATTATCGCAATATACAATTGATATACCTGGATATTTAAATAATCTGCCTTCAGCTACTGAAATCCTGTTTATGAACACTACATTCAAGTGCAGTGTTGAACTGTGGCTCTCAGCCACTGGCTCTACAACCCTCATTCCCTCAAGGTAATCACCAACAAACAATTTAGCCGTCCTCTCAATTAATGTGCAATCTGGCAACACAATTTAGAAACAGAAGAGTAATGTGTAAATATAATAACTACAGCAAGCAGTATAGCACATGTAGAAAAAACAACTTAATATAACAGCGGTCTCTTAAATGCATTTCCTCTTTTTGTTAGAGAAAACAGCCACTACAGGCTACAGAGTACTTAAAGCTACAGTCTGTGGAGTATTTGAGCAAGAGAGAACTTTTTAATCCAACGGACCACAGCCCTTCCTTAGATATCCCTCCTCCAACTCCCTCTAACCCCACCTCTACAAGTGTGCACACGTGTCACTCCAGTCTCTAATGTATTCGCTAAGTTTAGTCTCCTGACTTTTCTGTGCTTTTTCTGAAGTTGATGTAGCCCTCAGTAGCCGGGGAATGGCTAACTTTTTAGCAGAAGTTTGCTCTAATTTGTTCACAATGGCGCTCTTCAAATGTGGCAACTGTAAACAGAAAGACACAGAGCCTCATGTGCACGGCCCCACCTTTACAGGTTTGTGTGATGTGCATGCACGTAGATCGACAGCCGACAATGCAGAAACATGAATTCTATTGGCCTTAAAAAATTGCCGGTCAGTATGAGTTTAAAAGGGTTTGTGGGAGGCAGGAGGGACTTATGAAGAATAATAAATGTTGTGGAACTCTACACATAGAACTGAACTATCATTTTGAAACATTTATAAAACTGTAAAACATAAATAAATACTCCAGGCTGCAGCTTTAAGACTTAAGATGAAGCACATTTTGACACAAATCTGGTCAAATGTTTGAAGTTTGACCACTGTTTGACACAGACAGCAATGCAGCAGGTAATAAAGGAGCACAGTAACCAAATATGATTATGGCATTCATCAAGTGAAGTCCATCCTCTGACTCTTCTAGCCCATAATAGTAATTAAAAAAATAAAGTCAGCTTTGACAGACTTTTTGTCAGGTACACACAGTTAGGGATGGGAATCGAAAACCGGTTCTTAATGAGAACCGGTTCCCAGTGTTTCAATTCCTTGGAATCGTTTGCCATTTTTGCTAACGATTCCCTTATCGATTCCAGTCGGCGCAAAAAAAATAAATAATAAATTCCAGTCGGCGCGACTACGTCACCACGAGTCACTAAACTCACGTTTCTCCACCATGTAGATTAGAGCCATATCTTTGTAGATGTACCTGGTAACAGCAGCAGTAACCTCCTCCTTCCTTCCATCCCGCTCAGCTGGACGCTACATGACGTGCTGCAGGTAAAAACCTGTAGCAGGGTCTGTAGTTTATTCTGAGCTCTTACTCCAACACTCGACGCTGCTTTTGCAGCTTTTGCTCTTTGACTGTCTCTGTATTCTTCGACGTGGTTTTTGTGCAGGTGATAAAATATATTAGTGGCGTCCGAGTCCGTTGTTGGACCGGGAGCCGGCAAACTTTACAAACAGCTGCTGTCTGGTCCAGTTCGGTCTTTTTATATTTAAACCACATCGATGAGACAGAAGTTGTCCCTCTTTTAGTTACAAGCTCCTCGGTTTGAGTTAGCTGGTTATCCTGTTGACTCTGGTCTAAAACGTGTCCACTACCGTCTGCCTCCATGTTTGTTTATGTGTTGCTGCGCTGTGCGTTCATGAACATCCCGTAAAGTGCATTATGCTGTAAAACTTCTATCGTGGCTTAAACGATAAGAGCTTTTTATCTGACAGTAGACATTTTCTATCGTCCAGATGAAATATTTCGTCATAACGCACAACCCTGTGTGCTCCACCTGTCTGAGAGGGTGTTCTCCAGCTGGAGACACAATAAGTCCAGAAAGATCAGGTATCCTTCCTGAAAAAGCAGATATGCTCATTTTTCTGCAGAAGAATTGTTAATTTTCCATAGTTGATGGTTGCAAAATTGCACAATGCACAGTTCCATTGAACTTGACTTGAGTTGTATTTGTTGCTGGCTGATGTAATTTTGTGTGTTCAGCTCATATCCTTTTTAAAAAGAGAGTTGAAATGTTACATTCTTGTGGAATTGCACAGAATAATTTATGTTGTATTTTATGTTATTTCTACAAAATAACATTTTATTATTATTTTATACTTAGAATTTTTTTTTTCTGGGCACCCTGTGACCTTAGGCTCTGGTTTTCTTAAAGGGACATGAGGGAGCTTTGAAAAACAAACCTCATGAGCGCCGCGCCTGGCGCTGCGAATAACTGCAGCTTTTAGCGGGAGCGAGCACAAATTTCTCACTAGTTCATAAGGGTTCAACCAAAGGCAGCCGGAGGAATGATTCCATAAATAAAAATACATTTTATTAATACAAAAGGAAATATAGTCAAACAATGCCCCGCGACGCACACACACACGATCAGACTGAGGGAGCCGATCTAACAGAGCTAATCTCGCTAGCCGCTATGTTCCAGCTTCCACTGCTGCCTGTATTGCTAAAAGCTTTAATCAGCCGGTGTTCTCGGACACCAGGAGGAGAATTTGAGAAATCTAGCGTGATAGAATCATGCCCCGCTGCATATATTACCCTAGATTTCTCAAATTCACATCACGGAGTGGAGCTCCGTAGCACCCGGAGGTCCGTGCGCTGCAGAGCCGCCTTAGATGCACTGTAAGCGGACTGAGGTCTAGGAAACAGTCCGGGATTTGCGGCCTACAGTGCAGAGACTATAAACATGGACAGATTGCTGTGTGGTCGCCTATAACAGCACCTTTAGCTCTGTGAAACCCTTATAATCCATCAGAGAGGTTTTCAGCTCCATAAACGCTGCCAAATAGCACCAGTTTTATGAGAAAAACCACTGGTTTAGATAAGGAAGTCCGCCATTGACTAGCAACACTACACAAAGGTGCAATACTGCCACCTGCTGGATATACATTTATTATTACTTTTTTAGCCCGAGAACGCGCAGAAGCGTCAGTTGACGTCACATCCGTAGGACAGCGCGGGAAATTCGGACCCCGAATTGCAGAACATTTTACAGCTCACAGCCTGTTCAAGATAATGGAATGATACATGGGTGGCCTCATTCTTTTTGATTTAAAATGCTTCATCACTTATTAACCTAAATAAACTGAACATGCTATTATTACTTTTCTTCAAAAGCTCCCTCATGTCCCTTTAAGACCTCACTGTTGGATGTATAAGGTCATCTTACTTCTAAACTTGTATCTTACTCAAAGATAAGATATAAACCAGCTTGAAGCTAATAGATCTGTTTGTTCTCTTTTTTTTTCAAATGAGAATCGATAAAGAATTGAATCGTTATAAAGAATCTAAAATGGAATCGGAATCGTAAAAATCTTATCAATTCCCATCCCTACACACAGTAGTATGTGTTAGCATGCTAATTAGCTGCCAGTGAGTCTTTCTGCTGTGCAGTACTCAACTCAGAACAAAAAGAAACTCATTCTAGCAAAAACACATTTGTTCAAAGTCGTTCTTTCAAAATCCAAAATATCCAGCTAATTGCTTTACAGAGCAGTGAGTCTTTCTAACCCCTGCCATCTTAAACATTTTCCACAAAGGAGGACCTCCTAGATGGGAGGTGGAGTGAGCCATGATAGCTCTGAAGTACATTGGAGAAATTAAACTTCTGGTAACTAGATGTAAATTAGTCATTAAAAGTTACACTCAATAGTCAGGAGGATACTGTACATGGAACACCACTAGAAATATAGAGTATACTTGATACATCACACACCCCTCCTTCTACCTTTAGTTGTAACCGTTTTCTTATACATTTTATTAAATTTGTAGGTCCGCCCAAAATGGTAGCCCACTGCCCCTCAAAAATAAGGAAGGTCAAAAGCAGAGAAACAATTTCCCTAAGGGGACAAATTAAATGATTATTAAATATGTTAGAGGTCTGTCCACTACTAGCCAAACCACTTTCATATTACTGAAGTTGCATTTGAAAGGTAACACGCTGCTCTAGCCCTGGGTCCACTTCTTTGACCCAAACATGGCAGGCAACATTTTGGTTTTGGCACTTCAACAACACTGCTCTCGCCTTTGGATCTGAATGGGGCATCCAGCATATGAAGATGCTTGAACTGATGTTTAAAACCCAACCCACAATATAGGGTAAGGTAAAGAAATTTATATCAATCATGACACTAATTGTGAAAAATGGTATGCTGTATTATTGTAGACAACATGTATGGCACAATCACAGCAACCAGCGTCAATACCAAACCACTTGCACATATATACTGTACACTAGCTGTGTACAGGTAAAATTATAATACGTGTAATGGAAAAATTCCAACATATAAATATATGTAATGACCCTGATACCCCTGTACCCCCATGTTGGTGTTCTCAGGTCTTATTTAAGTGTTGCTGCAGGACGCCAGGCTGCTGTCAATCATTTATTCATGCAGCCGACCAGGGTAAACTTTGCTCTCTGCTACTGGAGCCAACAACACAGCAGACGGCAGAGCTAAGGAGGCTCTTGTCACTTTCACTCTGAGTTTAGGTAACAACATGTCAGTACTTAATGTGTAAATTAAACCGGACTGTGTAAGACTTCTGATAGCTTGGTCACAGGCAAAACCAGTGCTGTTTAAATCTTTTAAAATGCTCATGAATTTGGGCTTTAGGGTTAGCCTAAACCCTAAGAACCTGACCATGACAGCATAGGGGAGATGGGCAGTGATTTTTGAATATTGAAGAAATCTTTAAAAGATACACATTTGCGGAATTATTGAGACCGTTGTTTAAAAACGCTGTTGTTTTTCCCCTCTGGCACCTGGTAGTAGTAGTAGTGTTAGTAGTAGTAGCAGTACTAGTAATTTTCTAACCACCAAGGTGCTTTTTCACAGGACACCTGCCAGAACAATTAAATAAAGATTGTTGTTTATTATTATTATTACTTAGCAAACAAACGGTGTCTTAAAGAGGCAGGCTAAGAGTTTAGTCCGACGTGACATGATGCCTCAAAGATAGAACAGTGTATTTCAACCGTTTTACAGCATCCCTTTAAAGCTTTCTTAAGAAGGACAATTTAAGGGTATCCTCTCAAATTCTCATGTAAAATCTACTCGTAGAGGTTGGAGCTGGAATAATCACCTGCAACTTGTTCACACAAAGAAGGCCTTCACCAGTCCAGCTGAAAGGGCAGATCTCACATAGCAGGAATTCCATCTGCTGTGAACGCCACAGGACTCAAAGACGATGTAACACAGGCATTACCTGTCCTTCACTGCAGCTCACACACCACCCTCTGCAGCAGTTAGTGCAAACACAACGGCCAGGTCAAAAACGATGTTCTGTGCTGTCACAGTAACCTGATTTCAATCACTTTACATTAGAACTCGTGTTTTTAAAAAATTACCATTTTAATTTGGTTGAATTTTATCGATTTCCTCTCAAATACCATTGGGAAAAAGTCGTGTCACTTGATATATTATCTGTAAATTAAGGTGATTTCAAACAAAAACTTTAGGTTTTAGGAAAACTAAACCAGAAAAGCTGCTGGTTCTAAACTGAATAAATGAAGCATCCTGCTTATGGATTCTGAACACATTCCTTGTTATGCTGAATTCTGATTAAAATTTTTGACATGTGCATAATGAACCAGCTTAAACAAGTATAAGGACCGCAGATTTTTATTTCTCTGAAGTTTATAAATGATGAAGGATTTATGGTTGCCTGCAAGTAAGAAGATGGACTTCAGACTCTTGCACATGAAACATAATGACAAAACACATTTTTTCTAGAACCTCCTTATGTTCCATTTTCCTTCAACCAACAAAAAATATAAATAAATAAGTAATGTGCCCCCTGTTAGACTTCCTAGTCCATTTCAAGTCTTTGTTTTTTTTTTTTATCTTAAAGACAGACTGGGCTGGCTGGTAGAGAACAACCTCTTAGAGCACAGGCTAACTTTAACATGCCATGTGTCTACGCTTCCACAACACTCCTACAGTCATAACGGTAACTCACTTGATTTCCTCCCTCCGTTAGGAACAAACAGCTGCAGCAATCTGTCATGAAAGTTGTCTTGAGTGAGCCTATTCAATCCAAAAGTAGAGAACAGAACTTAAATAAATCCACAATTCTCTCGTAACTTGTTTGTAGCGAGTCTGGCTCAGGAAATGTAAAGAGACACCTCTTGGATCAGGTTACTCCAGAAGGGAGGACGGGAAGGGTAGGGGAAAAAAGGAGCATGTCGGGGGTCTTCATTGGCTAAAGAGACTCCAGAGGAAGCCACAGAGAGAAGCATGGGTGGGCTGGGCAGCATTGTACATCTCTCCCTCTATTTTTTGCTTCTTTCTTTTTTTAAAAGGTTGTTGCCTGTAGAGGTCACAGACAGATCAGTCCTCCTACATGAGCCTGAGACATGTCAGGAAGCTAATTCTGGTAGAAAACGCTGACGATACTGTCAGCCACAGAACGGCAAGACCCCACACATTACTCAGGGGTTGCTTTTGGTATCCAATATCTAATTTAACAAGCTGCGTCTACCATAAGGTTTTTTCTTTAGCTTTTTATAACAAAAAATCTGATGAGAGACGAAAGATTTTCAGCAATAAATATCAATGAGAAGAAGAAGGGAGAGTCTTAGGACAGCCTATCAGAGGAAACCAATCAACTCACAGGAGGAGAAGCTTTCTAGTCAATATTTTAACTAAACTTTGATCATATAGTATAATGTAGAAGTATTCAGATGCTTAAACTTTCACTGTTTAAACTGTAATGGTGCACTGCCTTTAGGGAAGCATGGTGTGCCTCTGTTAGAGTTAGCCTCTGATTTAAGGGTCTGTTCTCCTCCAGACAGCCCAGTCTGTTTTAGGCAAAACAGAGGATTTGAACTGGATTAGGAATTCAAACTGAAGGTAAAGGATTTCACCACACAAGTCTGATATGAAACTGTGGGTCGGTTGGCTGATATTTTATCATGATTATGTTATTTACAGCCACAGACTGCAAGTTCCGAGTAGGGCTGCACAATTAATCAAATTTTGATCGTGATCAAGATTTTGGTGGCCACAATTAAATTAACCTGATCGTCAACGATATTTCCATTCAAATTGCGAGCTCTTCTACTTGCCTCTTCATCACATACCGCCTCAACGAATAGTCTGCCAACCACCAGGGGGCGAACGCATGGCTAAAGCTTCATTAAGCTGCCAAAATAAAAACCGCGCACAAGCCACTCAGCACTGTAGCAGCCAGTCACACATTACGGCAGCAGCAAGTTGGACTGATGAGAGCAAGTCATGTCTGGAATGGAAAATACTGCAGCATCTGGAGATGAGGTAGCTGGTAAACCAGACTATATATGTGCTGACGGTCTAGTATACTAGGCTAGTATCCATTTTCTTCACAAAGACACACAGAAATAACAGACGCAATATCTTTTTATTTGGCCAAAGATATGTGTCTTATCAATACAGTGAGCAATGAAGGCTTCAGAAATTTGAGTATTTGAGGGGGGGGGGTTGCATTATTTATAAGTATAAAAGTATTAGAGTTTTTTTTAGTTTTTTTTGTTTTTGTTTTTTTTTGTTTTTTTGCATTATTTATAATCTATTCTAAATTTTTATTTTTCACAGAAAAATGTTGCAACATTGTTTATAACTGGTGCAATAAAACAGATTTTACCAGACAGGATGAATGATTGTGATTAATAATCATGATTACAATATTGATCAAAATAATTGTGATTATTATTTTGGTCATAATCGTGCAGCCCTAGTTCCGAGTGACATTTTGTGACCATTAAAATATAGCAACTATTTTTTTATTCCCACTGGCACCAGGTAGTAACATGTGGCTAACAAAACCACAAGGGGGCAGTAAAGCAGTTAGCTATTTCCAAACCATCACCCAGCCTTTACAAGGCAGGGGTGCTTCTAATGACAACACCTGCCCCCTAAAACACTGAAAGTGATCTCATGTCTGTTTCTGAGACTATAGTTTTTTTATTTGGGGGGGTTTACAAAGATCCCACTCAAAACAGTCATCCCAACCATGTGAGCAGAATTATTTTTTAAACTAAAATATGATTATTTGACTGTTAAAAGACTTTTAGAAAGTGAATTTTGCACAATATGGGACCTTTAAATACTTGGGTTCAACCGCTCAAAGTAATGGAGTGTGTAGAAAAGAGGTGAAGACGAAATCGATTGCCAATTGATTAATGATCTCCGTTTCACTAAAGATCTACCTAAGTGGTGGCATGCCATAGAAAGAATTGTTGTTGTTGGCTTGTTATAGTCAACACTTCATCAGAAGCAATGCTTTGAAATGCCGTCATCAAAACTTTGGAATTTTAGAATTGTCCCACTAATCATTTAAATCACCTCTAAAAAATATTAACAAGACAAACAGAAATGTACTGAACCAGATGTAGGGTTTCTGCAATGAGCTCCTACTGTGTATGAATCTATTATATGAATTCCAGAAAGTGAGCTTCATCCCTTTTCCATTGGATCTCTTTTAGGAAGCTGTGCCTTCCCGTCTCTCTCTTGAAATTCAGATGTGAGTAACACTGCCAAGTCTCACACATATGCATCCTAATGTGCATTTCCAAGACACTGCTAGTCATTTTTGTCTATTATTTGAATAGTGAATAACTCAAAAAGAGGGGGTGGTATAGGGAAGAGCATGATGCGATTTGTGCATGCAGTAATCCACCAATACATCTGTTCATATATACGCCCACCCTTGATGTGTACATGCATAGCTTAAGGCAGGAGGTTAATGCAAAACAGGTATGGAAGGGTGGAGAAGGATAAACAGCAAGAAAAACAAAATATGCACCCAACAAGGAATTACTAAAAGAACAAGCTGGACATAAGGAACTCAGCACATCTAGAAAAACTTACAGAATAGCTGAAAGATCGGTTTAACTGTTCAATTTAAAATCTTTCACATAAAGTTTGAAGCGCAGCGTGAGTGAAATCTAATGAAACTTCATTTAGTTTTAAAACAGGGTATCTGCAGGTTCAAGGAAGCCAAATTTAAGACTTTTTAAGACCTGTTTTAAGGCTGCTTTGATCAAATTTAAGACCTTACATTCACGGAATGGGAAAGGGGATGTGACCTTACAAATAGTTCCGACTAAACCTTTATTGGAAGTGAAAGTGCAAAAAAATAACAAACATCAAGATAATTGATCTGCATTATATCTTACGGACGTGTATTGCATTCACCTGAAAATAATTTTTAAAAGCTCCTTTTTACTGAATTAACGAGATAATAACAGCCTTAACTGACCTAGACCCTTCTAGACCCTAGAGGTCTGGTGTACTGCTGAGTTTCAGATCTTTGTAACCCAGAAATCATAGGTGCCCTAGAAATTTAAGACCTTTGGACACTGAATTTAAGGATTATTTATCATTTTTAATGATATTTAAGGCCTTAATTTGGGAAATGCAAATTTACGACCTTTTAAGGCTTTTTAAGGACCCGCAGATACCCTGTAAATGGATAATACATAAGTTTGGAAATGACAAACCTTTTGTGAGTGGTGTAATGTAATCTATTACATTTGTTAATGGTCTTTCTTACCTTTGAGCAGCGGCAATGGTGTGAGCTCTATGGGTTTGCCCTGAGAGCGGAACTGGGACGAACTCTGTGACCGCTTCTGCTTGGCCTTCCTGACAGACTTCCGGGAAAATCCGTCCACTTTGTCCACAGATGGAGATGTGGTGGGTGCCGAGGACATAGCCCTGTTGGGAGAGACACATGGGGTGTGTGAGGTTTAACGTAGCAACAGCAGACATGCATTTCCAGAGCTTAGAGTTCACTGATGGCCAAATAATTAAATGATGGCCAGTTCTTAAATAGTTACCAGACCATCTCTCTCAGTGTTTTATGTATGTGTGCACAAAAAAGACAACAGTATAACACACAACAAGGGAGTCGGTTATGAGGCTTCAGTCATCACCACAGTGGGTGGAAGTTGAGGAAATGTTTACACCTGTGTGTTTTCAACAAAGTAGGTTATAATTGAAATGCAAAAATAAACTACTAATTACTGTTCAGTTACATATTTAAAAAAATATATGAAATAAAAATAATTCAATCTATTCAAAGCTACACACAAACAGGCTTACACCAATTACTAATCAAGTAGTACTCATTCACAGATATATAGAGTCGATTTGACCCATAGAGGTATGACTCCCCATGCCAGAAAGGTAACAGCAGCTCAATGACACTGGCTCTACCCCAAG
The DNA here is from genome assembly GCA_006937965.1 of Callopanchax toddi. Classification (NCBI taxonomy): domain Eukaryota; kingdom Metazoa; phylum Chordata; class Actinopteri; order Cyprinodontiformes; family Nothobranchiidae; genus Callopanchax; species Callopanchax toddi. The sequence goes on along the minus strand of SSNR01000068.1, from coordinate 855,054 downwards.
GTCTGCTGAACCCCATCTCTGGACCACAGCATGTTGAACCCTGAACCAGATGGACTACACCAGCAGAAGACCTCACCAGGTGTCTCCTGTCAGCTAAGAACAGGAAACTGAGGCTACAGTTGACACAGGATCAACAGAAGTGGACCAGAAGAGACTGGACTAGAAGTATTTATACTCAATATTGACTAAATGATCAGCTGAATGTACCTGAGCAGACCTGGTCCTTTTGAGTAGCCATTACAGGAGTTTTAACTACTGATGAGTCACTTTGATGCTGACTGGGACTAAAAGTAAGACATTAAAAGACAAATATCTGGTGTTTTATGATAAGCAGTGTGTGCTAAAGGATTCTACAGGAATTGAGTTGTTAACTTAAGAAAAGGAATTTAAAATAATCATTAAGTTACCCTTTTTGAATATTTGTAAGGTGTTTAAAAATATAAATAAAGCACAAGCTGTGTAGAGGCTATTAAAGGGAAACAGATTTTCTATAGAGGTATGTCTGCTGCTCACTTTACTGCCAAGGCTGGAGGTTTCCATTTCCATACCAGCTGCCACCTAAACAGGTGACACACTTAACCCCAACTAACTTTCTAAGACGCATCATTTCACCTAATAGTCATTAAAATTTTATGACCGAATTATTATTACAAATGTTAAATTGGCCTGGCATATGAAAGAAAGATCAAGAAGATTAATTAATTTACAATACAAAGGTTAGTTGTGAATCTGTTTTGTTTGGTTTTATTTAACCAATCTGTACAAATAATAACTTCCAGCCACAGAGAGAGATGAGCCACCTGGTGCTAGTTTGAGTTTTTCTTCACTGAAAACGTTTTGTTAGTCAAAACTAATTTGTATGCCGTTTGTTTGCTGCAGCTAAAGTTGGAACTAGCAGGTCAGGACTTTATGAAAATTGACCTAGAAAACTGATCGGTTCTCCAATACTTCTGATGAAAACCCAAATTCGAGTCAGATGTGAAACTGACATGCAAGGTAAACTGGAAGATCCTGCAAAAATTCCCGAGCAGAGGATTTTTAACCCCAACAGTAAATAGAAGCAGGGCTAACTGCTCTGACGTTAGAGTCACTGTCTGAACAGTCAAATGTGACATTCAGTGATGATCTGTCATTAAATAACATTTATAAAAACACAGGGCTGGATGATCTGGCCAAAACTGATATATTTTGAGGAATGGTGACGACGAACAATACAAAACATGCCATGGGTGACGCATGCTGTGATTAGACACGATACAAACAGGCTCCATTTTTAAAAGGTAATAAAAAAACACTAATTTTTAAAAAATGCGAAATGAGGCAGAAATACTAATCATGTTGCTTTGTATTTACAAAAACAGGAAGTGTATCTATTTTATAGCGCACTACGAGAGTTACAATCTGTTACCTGAACTGTCCGTCAGCACAATGAGACGCTAATGTCAGCACACGTTTCCACAAAGCAGTTAAAAGATCTGGCTGTGTAAATGTTGGCATTAGTATTACTACACGGGTACAAAAATATAACAAAACACTTTGACTGCCAAATTTAAATTCTCAAGAAGCAGGTTTAGCTCATAAACGTTAGGATCTGTTGCTGTCTAAAGATCAGATGTTGGCTGATTAAAACTAAAACGTGGCTTTACAGTGATGTTTACAGAAAACAAGAAGACCGTATTTCAGCCACTGTATCCTCCCGTCTGTGTGGTGTGATCGGGATTGCTACGTAGAGCAGACGCAAAGAGGTGCACTGCAGTCATCAAGAAATTACATTTAACACTAAGCAGAACAAGGCTGCATGGTGGCGCAGTTGGTTAGCACTGTTGCCTCGCAGCAAGGAGGTCGTGGGTTCGCGTCCCGGCTCTGCGGCCTCTCTGCGTGGAGTTTGCATGTTCTCCCCGTGCATGCGTGGGTTTCCTCCGGGTACTCCGGTTTCCTCCCACAGTCCAAAGACATGACTGTCAGGCTGATTGGGCTGGTAAATTGTCCTTAGGTGTGAGTGGGTGTGTGGTTGTTTGTCTCGTTCGTCTCTGTGTGGCCCTGCGATGGACTGGCGACCTGTCCAGGGTGTCCCCCGCCTCTCGCCCCTTGACCGCTGGAGTTAGGCACCAGCTGCCCCGCGACCCTCTGTGGAGGAATAAGCGGCTACAGAAAATGGATGGATGGATGGACTAAGCAGAACAATGTCTAAATGATGTTTATGATTTTCGAGAACAACCTCTCTTTATGTTTTGTTTGACGTTTGACTGGAACCACAAGAAAAGCAGACAGCGGTCCAGCAAAAATATAAATATTAAAAATTAAATAAAAATTAACAGATGGGAGATACTACCATCAGGGCTATTCAATAGGCGGCCTGAGGGCCAAATCCGGTCCACGACCCACATATTTCTGGCCCACCACATGCCCCTGAACAATAACTTTTAACCATCTAAAGACAGATGCTGGCGCATAGGATTTGAACCCGGGTCCTTCGGGTAAAAGGTTGTTTGCTTTACCATTAGGCTACAGTTTCTCTTAAGGAAAAAATGTCTTAAGAACTGGATTACATTTTTATTTTAAATATGACAAACTACTGCTTTTACAGTAGGAAAATTATTGCATCTGTACATTTTTAACGTTCAATCAGTTCTCTGCCTTTAAAATCTTGTTCTATGCTCATGAAAAGCTGTCCTTGTGTAATAAAACATCGCTAATCAGCACGAATAACCCCCTACCAGAACTGTAAGCACTGCATACGCGCATCACTCACTGTGCGTAGGGCCCCATTTGCCCAGGGGGGACACAAAAACATCCAGGCTCATGAAAAATCTAATTTATAGTAATCATAATAACAAAATGTTTAAAATGAATAAGTGTGAAACAGGGTCCGCCAACCCGTGGATCTCTGTGTTTCAAAGAACTTATGAATATTAATGAGTGTTTATACATTCAGATAGGAGGCAGTGGAAACTGCATGCTGCATCCAAAGTGCGTTGCTCAGTGGCAGCTGCGCAAAGCTGAACGAGGCGCAGCGCACCACTAAACTTGCCGTCCAGCACGCTTCGCCCGATTTAAAATGTCAACATGGCCAAAGTGATGAATCCTCCGTGCGTCCAGTCACAGGAACATGAACACACTGCTGCAGCAGTGAGGCCAGGGCTTCCCGATGAACACGTTATGCTTTAAGATCAGTGGCCAGGCTGGAGTGTTTGCGCTCTGTGCGCGTCCTGCTCTGCGCATTTCGCTCCAGTTTTTGGCTCAACCCTCGACACCCATGCCAGATGTGCGGAGGTAGCATCGCTGTTCTGAAGCGGATATATTTTTTAACTAAAGCGCAGGACGTCAGCCAGGTGCTCAGATCACTACAGCTCTGTCACTGAGCAACAAACACACCTGAATGGGTTTGGATGCATATCTGGGTTTTCCCTCAGACCTGACGTCTAAATAAAACCAGCTGAACTCTGATCAGTTCTGTGTCCATCTGGAGGAAGTGGCTGCAGAATCCGACCAAATTTTTCAGAAAATATTTGTCAGTTAAATTTAACTTTAATCCATTTCAACCCACTGACAATTAACTGAATCCACCAGGATGCTGAATGAATTTTCCTCACCTCACATAGCTGATGGAGCAGTGATATTGAGATGCAGTCAAAGTCAAAGACAGGAACTTATGTGGACTTAGTGGAGAAATGTTTTCCCTTCTTGTATTTATCTTATTTATTTTTATTTAATCAGGTCTGCAGTGAAAGAGGAGGTTTGTCTCCTCGGCTCTCTGTAGAGGGGTGTGGAGACAAACTTCCAGAATCTCTAATGAAATCAAAGCAGAGAACATACAGGACTCACTGACACACACCTTTCTGACTGTGTGAGACCAACTATGACTCCACCTCCAGCTGATGGTGTCCAGTCAGCATCACCTTGACATTTGGCTAGTTTTATACAGTTTTAGGTGAAAGACTGAGTTCTGCCTGGTTAGTTTTTTCCTTATTCTAAACTTGTTAGTGGACAAAATTAGAACTATTTCACCTGGTTAGTTAACTGGAGCAAGCATATTTAGTTTAATGTCTTTTTTGGTGATTGACCTCTGTTTTAGAGCGTTAAGTGTCTTTATAAAACTTTTTGTAGAATAGTCCTGATGATATTAGTCTGGTGGTGTTGCAATTATAATCAGCATACATTTGCTTAAAATAGGTAAGAAACACACCGCCAAATACTATATTGTTGTTCTTTTCCGCAGTGTGTGGACGCTTGGGGCACCCAAAATGGCTAGCAATGGCCCTGCCCGCGACCCCCAGACCTCTCCTCAGGGTGTTATGTGGTCCTCCCCAGTTCGTAATTGAATACCCCTGTACTACATCATTCTGAGCATCAGCCCTGAGTGAGTTCGTAAGGACGCATTTACAACAATAAAGTTTTACACTTTATTTTATTCTGTATAAAGGGTGTATTGTATTCTGAAACGCAATGTGAATTTTATGCTCATATGAAAGTACTTTTACAAAGATACAGGAATGCTTTAATAATCTAATTAAATGTTTTAAGTTTTTTAATGCATCAACAGCCGCTGACAATCCACTGATTTGTATGGGTTGTTGTGTGAGCTGTGGGGTTCGTAATGGATCAGATTGCAGGTCTTGCAAGTCTGTCTCTGGAGGTCCACAACTTTGAATTAATGATGATCGGGTGCACGCTCATTGGAATCTGCATGGACCTGGTTTATCGAAAAACAACGGAGCTAACAGGTGCAATTGACAGGATACCTGTGCTTCAAAGGGGGCTGATGCGTGCTTTGAACACTGAAACACTCGCGAGGACTGAGTTGTCTCGTAGGACTGACTGCGAACGAACTCTGGCGCGGAGTGAATTACGATCGATGTGTCGAACTACACGGATCAGATGGGACTGGCCAGGTTTTCAAATTTGGACGGGATGAAGCCAGTGAGACAGACATTTAAGGCAGCTGTAACAAACAGAGGACTGCCTGCTCCAAACACATTCTGTTATCATCTGGTGACTCTGAAAACAATCTCCTACTCAACAGAGTGAATGAAGCGACTGCTCAGCCCCCCCTTCTCTACGCTCTCTCACCTAACTCTCCTCCCCCCCCCCCTCTACTGGGAATGAAGGTCGGTCAGCTGTGCCGTGTCCTTGCTGCTGGTGGAGATCCTGACCCCCCCCTCCACCCTCCTTGATGTGTTTTCGGTTGTTGTGACTGTGTGTAAAATGCTACTCCCTCCCTCCATTATTTTTACATTTTCTTCTGCTCCCATCTTTATTTTTTTGCCCAAATATTGTATTGAAGTTTACCCCAATATTTCTGCCCAAGATTTTAGTTCCTTACACAAGCCAATGTCCCACTTTATCTCATCATTTACAATATAGATCCCCTGATGGTACCCCAAATCTTGAAGTTTGCCCCAATATTTCTCTCTGCCCAAGCCCAAGTAAATGTCCCACTTTAACTCATAATTTACAATGTAGGTTCCCTGATGGTACCCCAAATCTTGCCCAAATATTGTATCTGGTACCCCCAAATCTCAGTTTTGTTTTTTATTTTCAATGTTTTCTCTGTTTTGGTTTTTTGTTTATATTGTCAAGCGCTTTGTGATATATATCTGTGAAAGGCGCTATATAAATAAACTTTACTTACTTACTTACTTACTTTCCACTAGGGCTGTGCGATATGACAAAATATTTCGTCTGGACGATAGAAAATGTCTACCGTCAGATAAAAAGCTCAATCATTTAAGCCACAATAGAGGTTTTACAGCATAATGCACTTTACGGGATGTTCATGAACGCACAGCGCAGCAACGCATAAACAAACATGGAGGCAGACGCCGGTAGTGGACGCGTTTTAGACCAGAGTCAACAGGATAGCCAGCTAACTCAAACCGAGGAGCTTGTTCCTAAAAGAGGGACAACTTCTGTCTCATCGATGTGGTTTAAATATAAAAAGACAGACGTGGACCAGACATCAGCTGTTTGTAAAGTTCGCCGGCTCCCGGTCCCAACAACGGACTCCGACGCCACTAATATATTTTATCACCTGCACAAAAACCACGTCGAAGAATACAGAGACAGTCAAAGAGTAAAAGCTGCAAAAGCAGCGTCGAGTGCTGGCGTAAGCGCTCAGAATAAACTCCAGACGCTGCTACAGGTTTTTACCTGCAACACGTCATGTAGCGTCGAGCTGCCAGCTGAGCGGGATGGAAGGAAGGAGGAGGTTACTGCTGCTGTTACCAGGCACTTATACAAAGATATGGCTCTAATCTACACGGTGGAGAAACCTGAGTTCTGTGAGTTACACTCGAACCCAGATATGAAACACCCAGCTGAAAACACATCACTAAAGTCATGTTACTGATCTATATGATGCATGTCGGGCCACAGTGGAGGAGGACATTCATAAGGTGGTGTTCTATCGTATGTTTATCGTTATCGGGATATAAAATGAGCTATATCGGGGTGTGGAATTTTGGCCATATCGCCCAGCCCTACTTTCCACAGGTGAAAGATTTGGCTATTTCTGAATCCGAAAACATGGTATGGAATATTCAGAAATGCCTTCATCAGATGAGTAAGAGTGGTGCTGCACAACAGTGTTCATATTGCAAGTAGAAGTTGACAAAGAATACCAGCTGAAGGAGAACCACGTCATATGTTAATGTTCAAGGAGAAACACGCCGTCACTCACACACACGTGATTTATGACATGGATGACAACGTCTGAAGATTCTGTCCCCAGCCCATTTTGACAGGCATTTCTGCATTACTATATCTCTGATACAATTTGAATCAGAAGGTACGTCACCACCAGTAGGCACTGGTTCTGTGATACCGCCACCACTTTTCCACAGGTGTTTGATCAGCAGTGTGTACAAATCACACTGAAATTTACAGACGTTCAGATGGCAACAGAACTGTCAGCTTCCACTCGCCATACGACCAGACATCAGAGCACCTCAACCTGCAGCGTGGCATTTGATCCAAATAATGCTCAAAGAGTGGTGGATGTTCCAATGGTAGTGTTCACTACAGCTGTAGTTGTGTTGTTTGTGGTGGTCGCAGTAATTGCTGAAAACATTGCTTTGTTACGTAAACGTAACTAGCCATCGTTAACTGCTGCCTGCCTCCTACAGCTGATTTGTGGTTATCTGACTGCATGTGATATTTCATACTCATTGTACCAAGCTTTTATTTTTTAATACTTCAAAATCCCTTTCCATCTTGACCATCAACATGCTGCAGCCTAGTTCCATGTTTTTCAGCTACTTTTGCTGGAGTTTGGATGTCTACATTCTCACCTGCTGGTGCTGCTTTTCACATATCTGGTTTTATGACAACTACATGACTAGTCAGAAGCAATAACTGAAATAGTTCTGGATGTTTACACAAATGTACATATAAACAGTTTCCCAGCAAATCCAAATTTCTTAAAAACTACAGAATAAATATTAATGCTACGAGAATCAAATTTTATGTTTTTAATGCCATTTAAGGCCTTAATTTTTGCAAAATCCATTTAATGACTGAATTCCCTGTGGAAACAATTTCAGTTGCACTTTGTTTTAATTTTTCAACATTCATGAAATTCTGGCAATTTCCCAAACAAATAGTTAAAGATGTATTATTTCATTAAATGATTAGATACCATTTAGGTGAAAAATGTAGTTAAACACAAAATTCAGAAATAAAAACATTTCGGAAGAATTTTTCTGCAATTATTTTATGCAGTCACTGTCCTACATTGTTTTAATAAAAGTTCAAGTCTTTGTCTCCTAAGCTTGTGATCAGAAAAAACAAGTGATTCAAAGATGTCTTGCACTCATTGAGCATGCAAACTGATTTTTTTTTAAAGTGCTTTGTGATAGCTTTTGTGTGCACTTGACACAATCAAATATATCATTTTGGGGTGTAGAAACAAAAGAAACTTTGTTTCTTACCGTGACAATAAGTATTGATAATCCACAAGTAAAACTACATTCCATTAGAACTTCATTTATCTGTAATGAAACAAACTTTTTGCAACATTAAGTGATGCATCCAAGAAGCTGTAAGTCAGCTCACCCTCACCTGGTACACTGCAAACACCAACATGTAGATGAGTAGTGAATGATTCTTCAGCCCCAGAACAATCATAAGAATGTGTTATGAGCAAATCTTCTCTTACCAGTCAAAGGAAGTCCTGGAACCTCCCTGCACACCCATCAGTCCCTCACTTTCAATCTTTGTCTCGGCTTTGAAGGCTAATAGCAGCAACACTCCAGGGCCGCCACAACATGTGAGTGAGAGCAGGAATACGCCGGCTGGTCGGGCATTATGGCATCAAAGCCATTACCCTCCCCTGTGTCTCCTTACATAACAGGCCAGATGACATCCAACAAGCTTGGGAGGGTGGGATTAAAGAACAAGGAAAAAGGGTAGTGGGGGGTGGGGGGAGCAACAACAAAAAAGAAGGAAAACAAGGGAGGGAGCCACTGGAAGACAGGAAGCCATAAACAGGCAAAAAAGCAATGAACCAAGTTCAAATTCAAAGGTCAAACATTTCACTCAATATCTGACAAAAACGGTCAGATCTGTAGCTAAACTCACTCGACCCGATTCTTGCGGCGCTATCCGATCATTTTCGCCATTTTGACAGATTAAAAAAATCACACACCTGTGTGTGTGTGTGTGCATGCCATCAGACTGCGCTGTATTGGCGAGTCGCTACAGCAGCCTGTCGGGCTGCAAGCAGCAGTTTCTCGTGACCGCTGACAGACACCGGCTGGGGCCTCATTTAAAAACCTGCTCACGCAAAAACGGGTCTGAAAGTTGTGTAAGTAGTTTTTAGACTTGGAAGCCCGCACACACATGATGTGCATGCCCACACACACAAACACACACACAAGAACAACTTTTACTCTCTACCCATATCTCTGAACCAAATGAAAACAAGAATTTGAATGAAAATATCTCGCATTTAAGAGTTAAATCACAGTCTGTTCACTGTCTGACGTCTGTGGTCATGAAATCCTTCGAGCTTCGACTGGTGTTAAATCATTTGAAAGGCATCACAGCCCCCCCGATAGATCCCTTGCAGTTCGTCTACAGGGCTAGCAGGTCAGCTGATGACGCTGTCAACCTGGGACTACATTTCATCCTGCAGCATCTTGACCATCCGGGAACCTACGCCAGGATCGGCCTTCAACACCATGAGCCTAGACATTCTCCACCAGAAGCTCACCCAGCTCACAGTACCAGCCTCTACCTGCCAGTGGATCACCAGCTTCCTGACTGACCGGCAGCAGCAGGTGAGACTGGGAAGCATCTTCTCCCATACAAAATCCACCAGCACCGGCATCCCCCAGGGGTGTGTTCTCTCCCCCCTCCTCTTCTCCCTATACACTAATGACTGCACCTCTGCTGATCAGTCTGTGAAACTCCTGAAGTTTGCAGAGGACATCACTGTCATTGGTTTAATCCAGGACGGTGGTGAGTCTGCATACAGACAGGAGGTGGATCAGATAGTCCACTGGTGCAGTCAGAACCAGCTGGAGCTAAACCCTCTGAAGACTGTGGAGATGATGGTGGACTTCAGGAGAACAACCCCCTCAGTCCCTCCCCTTACAATCCTAAACAACACTGTGTCTACTGTGGATCATTTCCGGTTCCTAGGAACCACCATTTCTCTGGACCTGAGACGGTCCTCACTCCTCACACATGGACACCTTTAGGAAGAAGGCCCAGCAGAGACTGTATACTTCCTGCGACAGCTAAGGAAGTACAGCCTCCCACAGGAGCTACTGGTCATCTTCTACACTGCCATCATCCAGTCCATCCTGTGCTCATCCATCTCTGTCTGGTTTGGTTCAACCACAAAACAAGACAGGTCCAGACTGCAACAAATAATCAGGTCTGCAGAGAGGATCATCAGGACTGACCTTCCCTTCATCCATGACTTGTACAGGTCTAGGGTCAGGAATAAGGCAGCCAGCATCTCTGTAGACCCCACACACCCTGCATGCAAACTTTTCAAACTCTTACCATCAGGTCGGCGCTACAGAGCACTTTTTACAAAAACTAGCCGCCACAGAGACAGTTTCTTCCCCCAGACTGTCTCTCTGATGAACACCTAACAGAGAGTGTTATACTGTGAGAAATAAGCATACTTGAACTACCTCAACCTGTTTTTAGGTTTTTCCTTCTTTAATTGCTAAGTACATTTACTAAATTATATATATAAAAAAACTGTACATAAATGTTCATATGGTTCCTATATTGTTCCCCAGTTCCCAAATGTCCCTATTTTTTTATAGCGTACTAATGTCTGTACAACGTGAGTGTATAAAACCGAAGCCAAATTCCTTGATTGTGCAACAATCTTGGCCAATGAAGCTGATTCAGATATTTATTGTGCAGGTAGCATTCGGCTACAGCTCAATAACTCAGTGTATTATGGATCTATTACAATTCATGTAAATACTTGTTTAAAGCCAAAACAAGGCGACATAAAAATACACAATATAGTATTACATTGAGTTGTTTAAAGTATTGAAAATGTACTCAACTTCTGTCTTTATTTTGGATGACCAACATCTGCCCAAAGACAAAACCACCAGGTAAAAAACTGAACTATCACTTTTAAAACATTTAGTCAAATGGAAAACATTATAAACATAAGCTTCATTTAAAATGTTTATTGGTTATTTGGGGAAATATATACAACTTGTGAAAAACCGTAAAAGCACAAATGAATTGCATGGCAGTCTTTTTTTACCATGTTGATAATTAAAACTACGACATGGACAAAGAATGTCAAGGTCAATTCAGACCTTTCCTTCCTGTAAAGCTCTGAGCGGCTGGTTCCAACTATGACTGACTGATTTCTCTCTCTAGCAGCTATATTTACAAGAATAATGTTAGTTTGTTTTTTTCTTGTCAAATTACATGCTGTTGCAGGAAATGTTACTGGAAAAGTGCTTCTGTTTATATGGCAATGATTTTTGTCAAAGTAAAAAGAAAACTGAGTAGTTACATACTACTGCTTACAGGGTTTCCTCTAGGATTTTTTTAAACCGCAGTGGTCCAGGGGGGGGTTAAAATGTGGGAGGCACATATGCAACTGACAGTCTGCAGTTAAAGCACACTGTGTTTGTTTCATTTCAAATCTATTGTGGTGGTGTATACTGTAGAGCCAAAAATGTTAGAATTGTGTCAATGTCCTAATACTTATGGACCCGACTGTATATGGCAATATTTCATGTCATATTATTATATTGATATTATTAAAGTACAATATCAATGTTTTTATTAACAATTTACATGGTCAGAACTAAAGTTCCTCGGGGTGGAACGGGTTTGGTTCCAAGATCCAGTCATGCATTGTTTTGTAATGGACATGTTTCCGGTTTAGCGCGATGTGTAGTGTGCGTGACATAAGAATAAGTAATAATGGAAGTAATTAAGAGCCGCCACACTTTCAGGATGAAGTTTAAAAATATAAATATGTTAAAACAATGTAAAGCATACGAAATTTAGCCTATATTTGCGCACTCAGGGCTCTAGAGTGTCACCATTTTGGCCGCAAATGCAACCTAATTTTCCAAAGATGCAACTAAAATGATCCCAGGTTGCTCCGGGGCGACCGATGATTTGCCTCTAGGACCTGGACCGGTGCGGGTCAAAAAAAATACTCGGTCACGCTGCAGATCTCCATGTGGTTCAACAACAGACACACGTTAAACCATGGATACTAAAATATAAATCTTAATGGTCACATCGACGCTGAACTTGTCTGCGCTACGGAGCGGGGCGGGGGATACTCCGCTAAACTCTGCAGGATGAGATCGACGCTCCAGAAGTGAAATTAAAAACAGCAGTCAGCTGTAGTCAGATCATCAGAGTAATGATAAGGACGATATCGCATTGACAACGTGGATTTATTAAAAGAACTACAGCTCAGGAGACACGCGGGTAGCGCGGGTCGGAAATCAGTGGCTCGCGGGCGGATCCAGTCCTCCCTCTGATTGGCTGTGGTCCAGATATTCCCTGTGTGCTGCGGTCAGAGAGGTGAATAATGAATGCTAGGCTAGTCACATCAACAGATGTGTGAATAAGGATATAAAATAAAAAGAAGAATCAACTTTTCATCAAGTTAAGAGCTGAGACTCTGAAAACAATTCTCTAACATGGAGCCATCATCCTTCCAGGTTAGAACAGGCTCTGGTCCAGGTCAGGTCAGGCTCTGGTCCAGGTCAGGTCAGGCTCTGGTCCAGGTCAGGTCAGGCTCTGGTCCAGGTTAGGTCAGGCTCTGGTCCAGGTTAGATCAGGCTCTGGTCCAGGTTAGGTCAGGCTCTGGTCCAGGTTAGATCAGGACCTGGTCCAGGTCAGGTCAGGACCTGGTCCAGGTTAGATCAGGCTCTGGTCCAGGTCAGGTCAGGCTCTGGTCCAGGTTAGGTCAGGCTCTGGTCCAGGTTAGATCAGGCTCTGGTCCAGGTTAGGTCAGGCTCTGGTCCAGGTTAGATCAGGACCTGGTCCAGGTCAGGTCAGGACCTGGTCCAGGTTAGATCAGGCTCTGGTCCAGGTTAGATCAGGCTCTGGTCCAGGTTAGATCAGACTCTGGTCCAGGTTAGGTCAGGCTCTGGTCCAGGTCAGGTCAGGCTCTGGTCCAGGTCAGGTCAGGACCTGGTCCAGGTTAGATCAGGCTCTGGTCCAGGTTAGGTCAGGCTCTGGTCCAGGTTAGGTCAGGCTCTGGTCTAGGTTAGGTCATGTTCTGGTCCAGGTTAGGCTCCTCTCTATCATCTTTCAGCTGCAGTAAACTGATCATCATGAGGCTGAGAGGATGCTCAACTTTAACTTCTGATTTGATTTCAGTCAAACTTAGTCAGTCAGTGCGTTTACATGCACATCTAAGTCGAGCTAGATCGGTCTAGGTCGATCTTATGTTAATAAACTGGGAGCCTTTATCCTAGTTTACACGTCTGTTAGAAAACCGAACTCTTAAATGAAGTTCGCTCCACTCCGCTACGATAGGGGGCGACATGCGCCCTTTCCTGTCGGTCTTCTGCCGGTTGTTTTCTTAGCGTTTAAAAACTCTTGTTTTAAACGCTTCTATCGGTCGCAAATTTGATCGGGCGTCTTCGTGTACCAAGAGCTGGCAAGCTGTCAGTTTGTCTTTGCTGCTATCGTCTTTTACCGCTACCGATTTGTTTCTATTCCCACTTCCGCGGTGTCGTCACTCTCGGAGGAGGAGCGCCCAGACAGCATTAGCTCGACTAAGCTGTTTACATGGAGGAGGAAGTCGAGCTACAACCGCATTATCTGGGTGCTTTAGCTCGATTAGATCCAGTTCGACTTCAGCCGGACTAACGTGTTTACATGCAGTTGAAAAAACGACTTAAGTCGATTTAAGGCAATAATTCGGTTTTCTAGACTGCATGTAAACGCACTGACTGAGGCCATCCTGATTTACATTTTTATAATGACCTAATACCCTTGATTTAATACATTTTAAATATAATTACTGACTTTGATTCATTTATTTCCATAACTTTACACCGTTTACAGAAATACTCAGTTCCCTCTCTTCGGTGTAATGCTTTCCTACTATATTGATACCTGCAGCTTTAATGGTGAAACAATACATTGTACTATACCCGGTAAGTTGCTTAACAAAACTATACTACTCAATTTTCATTAGGTTAGTCATGTTAGTTGTAAATAAACAAGTCAGCAGAAACCGTTACAAATATACAAATCCTGAGATTAGCATGTCCAAAAGGAAGTTAAGAACTACCCTCATTGAAACTTATAAATCATATTTCCATCATTCCAATGCAGCAGAATAACAGGACATGATGTTTCACATCCTAAATTACTGACAAAAGAACACCATCATCCCTGCACTAAGCTTATCGGTATTATGATCTTAGATCTGCCATTTCAAACCCTTGAACTGCTGTTCTTCATAAACCACCACGCAGAAGTCTGACCACATGTCTACATGAGTCATTTAACGAATAATTATGTTAACACTATCATGTCAAAAGAACTCAGCAACTTTCAAACTCACAATCAAGTCCACACAGAGCTGATAAGGAGGAGGCAGTTACTATACCAGCACCACCATAAACACAGCAGACTTTGAATGGTGAGTTATCTCTACCAGGAATGGACCTGCACTCAAAAGATCACCAAGCAACACCAAAACTAGGAGCACACCTTCAAACAGGAAGTCCAAATACCATAGAATGCAACTCATTTTACTACAGCTGGCCAGTGCCATCTTAATGGGATGGGAGAGAAGGCCACGAGCCAAGCCAACGTCTAAGCCAACAAAAGACAGTGTCTGTGTGCAACTAGATGTAAACACACAGCTGGCTGCACACATAATATATAGAACGCATACTGGTGTATACAGTGCTGTGAAAAGGTATTTGTCCCCTTACAAATGTATCCTGTTTATGATGACTCGAAACTCATATGTTTCAGATCAGCAACAAATTTCAGTATCAGACAAAGATAATCTGCCTTAATATAAATTGCAGTTTTCAAATAAATATTTCATTTATTAAAGAAAATAATCTATCCAAGCCAAACTGGCCCTATGAGAAGAACTAATCGCCTAGGGCTGCACGATTCAGGATAAAATGAGAATCACAATTTTTTTGCTTAGAATTTAGATCACGATTCTCTCACAATTTTTTCCCCAATATAAATATTTTTTGCACTTATTACCTGCACATCAACTTTGTCATAGCTGACACTGAACATAAAAACAATAAATGTCTCTCGTCTTCTCTTACGTACACAACCTTTGAATAATTTTAACAATAATAACAATTTTGAACTTTGTCATTTGAGGGAGAAAGAGGAGCGCTTGCTTTCATGCAGTTTATGTCCCGGATCAGATGCGTACAATCGTCATCTTCTTTTTTCAAGAATTGTTGTCATTTGGGAATGAGATTGCATACTGAATTGAGATCACAATTTTTTTAACGATTAATTGTGCAGCCCTATAATCACCCCCTTTGTAAAATTATTAATTGTGATTAACCTTCTTATTGTAAAACTGAGCTCAGTTCCACCAGCCACACCTAAGCTTGATTACCAGACCTGTAGATTTAATACATCACTTCAACAGAACCTGTCTGATCACATGAAACAGGCTAAAAGATCTCAGCTACACATCATATCCTGTTCTAAACAAATTCAACAACAAAGCCAGAACAGCATCTAAAGCCCTGCAGGCATCACTTGGTTAAAGTTAAGGTCAGAGGTCATGATTCAGCAATGAGAAAGAGAGGGCAAAAATGTCCTCCATAAGAGTTCAAAGGTCAAAACCTTTCCTGATCCAAAACCACAAAAGCTTGTCTTACATAAACCTAAAACATTTTGGTGCTCCCAGGGCTCCTGAGAAAATACTGACACATAATGAGACAAAAGTTGAACTTTGATGTGTGTCCCCTTCCATCTGGAGCAAAAGTAACACTGGATTTCATAAAAAACATCATCGTCCCAACAGTCAGACATGATGGTGGGAGTGTGATGGTCTGGGGCTACTTCAGGACCTGGACCATCTGCTGGAATTGATGGAACCATTAATTCTGCTGTCTACAACATCCTGAAGGAGAACATCTGACCATCTGTTCCTGATCTCAAGCTGAAGCACACTTGGGCTCTGCAGCAGGACAAGATCTAAATCACGCCAGCAGGTCCACCTCTGAATGACTTCAGAAAAACTAAATGGAAACTTTGGAGTGTCCTTGTCAAAGTCCTGACCTGAATCTGATGGAGATGCTGGGGTAGGATCTTTAAAAGGCTTCAAGCTGGAAAACCTTCCAATGTGGTTATAACAACAACTCTGTAAAGAGGAGTGGAGCCAGAATTCCTCCTCATCCTGTAAAAGACTCACTGCCAGTTGTTGCTGCTGAGGGTGGCTCAACCAGTTAGTAGGTTTAGGAGGAATCACTTTATCACACAGAGTCATGGAGGTTAGGGTTGTGCCACCTAAATTATAAACATCTTAATTTTGAAAATGCATTTTATGTTTACTTGCGTTATCTTTGTCCATTTTTATTTGGTTTGATGATGACCTGAACCATTTAAGTGAGACAGACATACAAATTAATCGTAAATGAGGAAGGAGGCAACATTTTTTCACATCCATTCACGGTGCAGTTTGATGGTGTATGTTTACTGTCATCAGCTGAAGCAGCACAGTAGGTCATTAACTACATGAGGTCAAAATTGAAGCCGTATACTGAGCTGCCGTCAGCCTGGCCATGTTGGGCCTTATAGCGCGATAGCCTCCGTAACGTTAGCTAGCAATGTTAGCTTCCAAATGAACCCGTACAAAACACAACATGGTAGCAGCTACACATTTCACTGTAATGCAGGAAAGCATCTAGTTATTAAAACAAAGAGAAAAGGCTGCGTCTTCCCAAAAAATTCCACATTCCTGTCAGAAAACGCTATTTTAGGTCGCCAGCTAACGTTAGCGATGTGGCTATCGCGGGCTAGCTGAAGCTGAACGCCGCCAGTAATGGCTTTGTGTAAACACAAGAAGCTGCTCCAATGCAGTTAGAAAATGTAAAACATTGAAAATATATATGTTCAAATCAGAATGTGTGCTATTTTGGTAACTTTACCTGGGCGGGCTTGGCCGATCACCCATCATCCAAGATGTAAATACACTGTTACCGTTAGCTACTACTGCTCAGACGGACAGAGTCGCCGGGCTAGGAGACACACACCGTCCCGAGTCCAGACCCGAGCCCGACAAGCTGCAGCCCACCAAGTAGCCGTCAGATCTTCAGTCGCTGTACTTTACCTTGAGCCTGTGTGATTCGGAGACGGAGGGGAAGAGTTCTTCTATATTTGGATTGCTACGGAGCTAACAGTTCTGAGCGAACAGCCTCTCCCAGCAGCAGTGTGGGCCTCGAACAGCCAAACCCACAAGCACCGCTCCTTCCTTCCAAAAGAATAACCCTCAAGCCTCCCAGTAACAGCAATACACGGATACATAAAACTATTAGCTTCACGTTTTTACATTCCTGTTACCGGTTTAATCCCTCGTCTTATACAAGCCCTAAAATGTTTTCCGTTAGTCGGTTCTGGTTCGGGGCTGTTTCTTTTCAGCCTATTGTCAACACTGCTGGGTCGAGACCATGGCACACATAACACAAACGCACCGTAGCGTGCTGAGCGGGTTCAGGCGGCCTGCGACGCCCATTGGCTGCTGGGGCAATGTCAAAGACTTTGATTGGACGCCGCGGCTTGTCAATCAGCGTGAAGAAAACGAGGCTTCGAATCCGTTTGTTAGGTAGAGGAGAAGGAACAAGGGAAGCGATCGGGACAGAAAGCAAAGTGTGCGCGCGCGTGTGTGTGTGTGTGCGTGCGTGTGTCAGGAATGAGGTTAAACCTGCCCCAGCCCCGCTCCTCCAAACTCTCCACTTGCACTTTGACGGCTGTTTTGATTCGTTTTTGCTGTAAATTTATGACTAAATCCCATTTTGCCTCAGCCGTAGAAACACTTCAGCCAGAACAGTGAATTTCTGTGGAAGCCCAGAGATTAGTGTGAACGACAGAGCAGCAGAAGTTACATAACAGGCTCTAGGTCTCCAGCTATGAATGTTGAGTGTATATATAATAATAATAATAACTTTATTTATATAGCACCTTTCTCAGGCCAATGGCCACAAAGTGCTTTACAATAAAACAATTATAAAAACACAAAGGATAAAACTTGAAAAGAACATAATAAAACACAAAATAAAAACTTGAAAAGAACATGATAAAACGCAAAAATAAAAACATAAGAACATGATAAAACGCAAAATAAGAACATGATAAAACACAAAATAAAAACATGATAAAACACAAAATAAAAACATGATAAAACAAAAACATCATGCAACCTAAAATCAGTTAAAAGCGAGCCTGAATAAATGAGTTTTCAACTGTTTCCTAAAAGAGTCAACAGAATCCAGGCTACGCAGAGGAGGAGGTAACGTGTTTATATATATATATATCCCCTATATATATGACAATATATATATATATATATATATTGTCAGAGCCAGAGGCGTGGTTAGGAAATGTTAACTCTGGGGGCTTAGCCCAGCCTAGAATTATTTAAAATGTATTATATTGTATATCACTTTCAGTCATTTTTTGTGCAAAAGTTTCAAGCCCATGCTGATTTTTTAAAAACATTTTTGTGGTGGCAGACTGTCCAGTAATCATTTATAGTGATTTTGGTTAAATGTTCTCCAGAATTTCACAAGATCTTTTTTTTAAACTTTAGATCATTTTTTTCTCCATTTCAGTTCTTGTACCTTATTGTTTTCAAAAAAATAGTTTTTAAGCTGCTTAAATCTAACCTCTGAATCATTCAGGCATAAAAAGGTTCCTAAACTCAAGAGATGAACCGGAGTTGAGTCAGCACACAACAGACCTCCTATAAGAACTCATTTGAAAATAATTGTTTCCTTTTTTTGCTGAATCTATAAAACATTAAATATAAAAGTTTGCAGAAAGTAAAATCTTAGCACCAACATGTTCATTTCAAAAGAGCTTTAAAATTAAAACATCACAGTAGAAGGTCTTTTGCAAAAGGCATCTCTCAGATCCTGGATCAGCTAACACGTCTTCTTTTGTCCACCACTTGTCAATTATCAAGGAAGAAAATGATGCTCCAAATCTGTTTGTTAAGAGGAACAGCCAGGTAAAACAACTGGGACAGAAAGTAAAGTGTGTGTGTGTGTGTGTGTGTGTGTGTCAGGAATGAGGCCCAGTCCCACTCCTCCTCTCTTGCACTTTAACGGCTGTTTTGACTTTTTTTTTTTTTTTTTGCTGTAAATTCATGACTAAATCCTAGTTTGCCTTAGCTGAGGAAACACTTCCAGCCAGAACAGTGGATTTCTGCGGAAGTCCAGAGATTAGTGTGAACGACAGAGCAGTAGAAGTTACATAAGAATCTCTGGGTCTCCAGCTATGAATGTTGAGTGTATATATATTGTCAGAGCATGCCCATGTCCATATGTTTTAAGGAGAGGCGACTTGTTCCAACTTGTGTCTGCTTGCCGTTTTCTACCACTGCCCTAAATTTTGCAGTAAATGATTTTTATATTCTTGATTCCTTTCTCAGTAATCAAGTTAAAAACAATTCTGGTCTTATTATACGTTTCATTTACAAGTGGAACAACACACTTCTTTACAAAAAATATTTGAGAAATCAGAATGCTTTTAAAATTCTTCTGCATTCCATCACACCAAAACTAGCATAAACAATAAAAAAATTGGACAATAACACAAAATTTTATATTTAATATAGCACATAACATGAATGAGTAAACTGAATATGATCTTTATTGTAGTTTTTCAATTAACACAAATGTAAAGTCACACACAGCACAGAGCAAACCTCTAATACATGTAGATTATTAGTGAGGAGTCCACCACAGGTCTTAGAAGGTGTTGAAGCACAATGTCCACATTTTCAGTTCTAGCCTACTGTTTTAATCAAATTAATTAGTTAACAACAAACAATAGAGAAGATCCAGATATAAATACATGTTGAGTCCATGAAGATACTTGCAGTAACATTTCTTGATCAGAGGGTCTGGTGGTGCCTCTATATGGTCGCTTCACTTCTGTGGCTACAACGTAGCTCACTGCCATCAGTGTGTGCCCCCATTAGTTTAACTGCCTTCTCTTTCCTCTGCTTGTCCAGGTCTATGTTGCAGGGGCAGCATCCCAATAGGGCATCCCAGACTGTCCTTTCCCTGGACACTTCCACCAGCTCCACCACTGGGACCCCCAGGCATTCCCAGGCTATCCTGGAGATGTACTTCCTCCAGGTTGTCCTGGGTTGACCCGGGAGCCTGCTGCCGGTACCTAAAACACGACTTCCCCAGGGAAACGTCCTGCAGGTCAAAGCTGCAGTATCACAGTAAAAATCTCAAATGATTTTTATGTGTCTATCTGCATCAGCAGGCTGTGCTGGAGAGAACATTTCTACCATTCTTGAATTTCAGTTTAGGACCCAAAAATATCAATCTGTGGTCAGAAACAGAAACGTGAGGTGACTTTGAAATGACAAAACAGCAAATAAAATGAGGATAAAATTCTAACAAGCTGTGGAATAATTACTTTATGACTAAACTACAAGAAAATGTGCACAACAGCAATGTTTAAAATGACACCACAGGCCACATATGACCTGGCTACATAGAAGAGTGATCAACCCAGTGAGATTCACAGACTTTAGGAGAGAAAATCACTGCATTTATCAAGACAGATGAATGACAAAGTAACTCTTATTTTGTGAAGGTTTTTTCTATTTTGGGTTTCTTGTGCTGTGTTAGATTATGGCAAAAAATAAACTGTTGGGATAAAACTAATGTGAAAAATCAATGCATTTCAGAGTAGCTTGAAGTTGAAGGACTGAACTCAAAACACACACCTGTGGAGGGGTAGAGAAATGAAAACCCCACTCCTACCTGAAACTAAAACCAAAGGCAGCTAAAAGCAGAGCTATGAAGCCGTCTGCTGAGTTCTGATGAAAGCACCATACACATTTTATTAGAACTTCAGCAAAAAAACAAGCCTCTTTTAAAAGCTGGTCAGACTGGAAGGAAATAAGATCCGACTGTTTTCTGTAAAATCTAGTTAAAGTATCTCGTAGCTCTCGGCTAAGTCCTCCTCTCTCTCTGGTATCCATGTTTTTTATGAGGTCTGGATTTAACTTTCAAAGCAGATTTGCTCTTCATCGACTCCGTTTTCCCCAAAAGGAGCTGCTTTCCTCCTGGTTTCCACAGCAACAGCTGATCATCCTCCCCTCCGGTGAACAGGACCTCTTTTCCTGCATCCCACAGGAAGCAGCGCACGGTGGAGGTGTGGCCCCCCTCAAGGCTCCTCAGCAGGCGAAGCCCTCTGCTGCTGCACTCCATCAGGTAGAGATCGCCGCTGCTCTTCCCACCCACCACTAACAGTGTCTGGGTTTCCTCCAACCACTGGCCACCCACCAGGTAGTCCAGGCCTCCTCCATCGGCCAGTGACGTCAGGCTGCGAGCGTTGGAGCTGCTGAAGATGGTGAGCGGTTTATCTGTATCCAACTGAGCAACATCCCACAGGTGCAGCCCCTCGTCATGGCTGAGACACAGCAGCTGGGTGTAGTCTGCTCCAGACCAGCACACGACACCAGCCGACGAGTCGCTGTTACAGGTGACCAGCAGCGCCTCCTCCTCTGCCCCCTGACTCAGGTCAAAAACATTAACAAGACCGTCTGTGGAGCCAGAGGCCAGGCGGTCTCCGTCCCGTGGATGGAAGCATACCTGTGTGATGTCATCACTGTGAGACTCAGAGTACACTCCGAGAAGCCCGTCCCCTTTTCTAGAATCCCAGAAGACCAGAAAGCTGTCCTCATGCACCTGCTCAGTGCCGGCACACAGGAGTGTGTCCCTACAGTTCAGGTCAAAGCTGCAGTACGAGTGTGACGGGTCACTTTTAAACACCTGGACTGCATCTGACCCGGGGCGGCGCACATCCCACACCCGGACCATCCCGTCAGCACAGCCAGAGTAGAGGAGGTCAGAGGAGGAGTGAGCAAATGTGAGGCCACAGAGAGGCCCTTTGTGGCCCTGGAACTCTCCCACAAGGGTCAGAGAGTCCTTATCGTGCAGGTGGATGGTGAAGTTGGAGCAGGACACCGCCAGCAGGTGGTCTGGCTGCTGGGCCGCATGAAGCAGGTAGGTGGACTCCTCCGGACGAGACCTCTGGACAACGGACAAACCTCTGAGCTTTTCTTCTAACCCTTCCATGGAAGCTCCTGATGAAACGCAACCTCTTGGTATGGAAAAAAGAAAATAAATGTAACAACGCTGTTTGTAGAAGGAGAAACACTGAATGGTCTGACTGGGAGCATTTTATCATTTCGAGTATTCACTTAAAAACTGCAACAAAAAATGTATAAAGATTCTACTTCCTGGTAAAGAATTTAACTTAATAATTTTATTGTTTAATCATGAACTTGTTCAGATGCAACTCACATCCAAAACAAATCAGAACTAATGATGTTTGATCAGTGAGATCACAGCTGTAATGGCTAGCTGACAAACACATTAACTCCATAACTTGTGTTTGAATTTAAACTGTGAATGACCAACATTTTTGCAAAGGTTTTTAAAATGTATTTCATGAACGTGTTCTGGATTAATACATATCAGGATTAAACGAATCACAGACATGTTGACTGTGGCTCAGAGGGAAGAGCAGCTGCCCACCAAGCAGGAGGCCTGGGTTCAAAACCAGGTCCAGTCCACATGCTGGAGTATCCTTGGACAAGATACTGAACCTCCAAATGCCTCCTGGGTGCCACCAAAGACGGCTGCCCTCTGCTCCTCAGGGATGGGTTAAATGCAGAGGCCACAAATCCCTCTTTCCTTTCCTTTAGGTGATTGTATACTACTAACCACTTTTTTAAATATAAAGCAATATTTTAAAAAGTTTTAAAGCAAACTGAACCTTTATTATTCTTGTTGTCACCAGCTGATCCATCAAAATAACCAGTGAGAGGATTGATTTAGGTGAATTATGCAGGTTGAAAGTTGGAGTTAACTACGCCACTCGCCTCCATTATCAACACATTTCTTTGATCTTCTTGTTGGATGCCGTGTTTTGATGAGTGCTGTAATGAACTAAATTATA
Organism: Callopanchax toddi; assembly: GCA_006937965.1. Classification (NCBI taxonomy): domain Eukaryota; kingdom Metazoa; phylum Chordata; class Actinopteri; order Cyprinodontiformes; family Nothobranchiidae; genus Callopanchax; species Callopanchax toddi. Next base: position 832,377 of record SSNR01000068.1, on the reverse strand, counting down.
ATAAATACTGAGCACTTACATCCAGCATGGTGAACAAGCAGAGCTCAGTGTTAGACATGGAGAGAAACCAGCTACCTGCACTAAAAACAATCCAAAATAAGCCCCGCCCACCCGCAGTCACCTCAGTAAAGGACAGGAGGACCTCTTCATTAATTACAGAGCATTTTCTCTCAAATCTATTTAGGAAATACAAATATAGGTATTGATGGTTTCATGTTGTTATCCTATCTTTATTTGATATTTTCACTCCTGGATTTCAGCTCCATAAAAGGTCTGATCAGGTTAAAACCCCGTCATCCTGTGAAGGAATGGACGTCAGCCGCCTCCTTTCAGAGCAGAGTTTTAAACTAGCATCATGTTTCGGTTAAATCTGGTTAAATAAATAATCTGATGTGACCAGTTAACCCTCAGACTGTTTGACTGACTCTCAACACGTTTTAGCTTCATATCCATCAGACTGACTGAATTAAACACAGTCAGAAATAGGAGGATGGAGGAGGGACATTTGATTTCCTTAGTCTGATCATTTAGCTTCCAGTTGGAGCTCAGGCTCCTATTTGATCCTTTCTAGGAGCTTAAAGTGTAGCTGGACTCATAAAAGCATCAACAAAGAGAAATGTAATTATTCAAGTTAAACAAAAAAACTCTTGTTGACCTTTTGAACTCAAAGAAATCCTCCTGCTGGACCTTCAAACAGTCTGTTAATGAAGCCTCTTTTTTCCAGTCTTTGTTAGACGTGTCTAATATTCTGTCCACTTCCTTCCTGGGATGGTAACATGTTGACTCACCCATCGATCCTGACTCAAGTTAATCTGGTGTTACCTGTACAGGTGGGAGGGGACAGGATGACTAAAGAGACTAACCAATCCAACCATAAGGCAATCAGTGCTAGCCAATCAGAGGCACAGTGGGCGGGGCTTAATGCTGTGGCAGACTAGTGAACAGAGATACAACCTGCATAAATCAGCTGCTACTTTATTAACAGCCAAAAAACAACCTGAGACTAAAAATATTTACAACCAATTAACAGAGATACAACCCAAAGTCCCTGATACAAAGCTGAGCTGGTTTAACCCATCAGTGACTGCTAGAACCATACCAACTTTATTTATAAAAGAGCATTTAAACACAGAGTGTCAGCTGACCAAAGCACTGCACAGCACGAATTAAAACCCCCCAATAGATCTTATGAAACACAATAAAACAACCAATAAAAGCAATAAAAATACAATAAAACAATAAGTACAATTTTAAAACCCTTAAAAACATTAAGATAAGAGCCAACTAAAAAAAAATTCTATCTAAAAGCCAGCTCGCAATAATGGGTCTTTAAACGTGATTCGAAGGCTGTGATGGACGATGACTGGCGGATAGTAATGGGCAGTGCATTCCAGAGGACGGGGGCCACGTGTACAAAAGCCCTCTCCCCTCTTGCTTTGTAGTTCATAGAACATGTGCAAAGTAGCAAGTGGTCAGCAGACCTGAGAGAGCGCACTGGCACATAGGGGGCAAGCAGGTCAGACAGGTAGGATGGTGCAAAGCCATTCAGGGCTTTAAAAACAAAAAGAAGGATCTTAAAACGCACCGGTAACCAGTGGAACCTAGAAGTCATTTTCTGTTACTGGGTGGAAATGAGATTTAGAGAAGCCACACCTGAATAAACAAACTCCTTCCTCCTCAGTCTCTGTGATCATTTTTCTTCATGCAATTCAGTAAACAAAACCATCATGGGGCACCTGGGTCATGTTGTGGTTTTTTTTTAGTCTAATTCCTTGATTCTTTGACATTTTTGCAGTCTATTCTTCTGAAGTGCACGTGCGTGTGTGAGAGATGCATGAAATGGAAAGCAGGAAGAGTATGGATTTGTAGCCCAAATATGTGACCATGCATGCATGCACACGTGCAGCAGTCCTCTCTATCCAAATCTAAACACATTTTCCAGTGTCTTTTAGATTACTGGTTACCTGTTATCCTGAAATTTGACTCAAACTTATTGTTTCTGTTTATGAATGTTTCTCAGAGGAAAACTGTGAAATGCATAAATCAACTAGACCAACATCAAATTTGAGGTCTTACCTTCAAAATGAATGTAAAACATGGTGAAACTATAAAAATTTGATTCTGCCAAATGTTGGTTTAATGGCTTTTAATGAGTTCACAGATTAGCACTAGTTTAAGGATTTATACACACACCCTGGAAAACAACATCTTAAAAAATAGAGGTATTCATTAACTATTAAACTCAAAATCATTAAATATTTAAACTGTTTACAGCAAGTATTACAGAAGCATGCTGATATGTTTAAAAAAACAGTGACAATTTTGTGATTGGCTTTTTTTTTCTTTACAAAACATGAAGTTTACTGCAGATAAATGTAAAATTATAGGATAAATAATATTTCATTAGCAATTATATTTGATCACTTTAGGTTTTGAACTGCAGCCTGAACCTGAAACTTTCACAAAAATGTTTTTTTTTTAAAGTAAGGAAAGGAAGTAAAAGGTTATAACATTTTTGGTTAAAAACTAAAAATGTTCAAAAAAGAAAATTAAAAACTAATTAAAAATAAAAACAACATAAATATTAAAGTTTAAAATATGCAAAATTTCAACCAAATAACAAAATAAAATATAAAACTAATTTAAAGGTAAAAAGTGCAATTGTTTAAAATGTTAAACAACTAAAAATAATACATATAAAATAACGCAAAACGTACAAACATTTAAAAAGCCAATTAAATAAAAAACATAAACATTTATTTTTAATAACTCTATAACACTTCCAAGTATTTCACTGGGTTACAGTGTGTGTGTGTGGAAAAATTTGTTTATAATTTAATTATAATACAAATTGTGTAGTTAACAACTCGAACGTAACACAAACATCTCACAGTGTAAAAAAAGGAACTAGATGAAGCTTAAAAATGTGTAAATTCATTGAAAAACTCCACCAATGCAGATGGTAATGGATCAACCAGCCAAACACTACTCAATAAATACTAACAAAAATATCCTAACATTTCCCTTAACTAGCCACAAGAATGATAAAAGTACAAACCGAAAAACTATACACAACATGACCGACGTCTGTCGTAACTTATGTGACTCAGAACACAATATTATTTACATTTAGCAAATGAAATAAACATTATCACGTTTTTCAAACGGAGTCTGGCTCTGCTGTGAGTCAGAGCTCCTTCCTTCTATATCGAGAAGTAAATTTAACAAACTCACCTGCTAAAAATTTACACAACGGAAAGAAAAAAGTCTGTAAACTTTGTAAACTAACATTAAACGTTGGATGAAGCAAAAAACGAGAGAAAAAGACGCCATAAGGCGTTGTGCTAAACATGCTACACGCAGCGTGTTACTCTTTTTACAAACCGGGGAGAATCTTCGCTTCACGCAGAGGTTCCACAACCCTTTACAGGAGCCAGGGGCGTAGCACAGCACTGGGCCCTAGGTACAAATCTTCCTGGTGGGCTCCCATTTCCAACTGATCAATATTTCTCAGGCATATTTTTCCCATGATATAAAACAAAGATATTACCCTGACATCTACTATTTATAAAATACCTAGTTACCAGCATAATTTAGGTCAGACTGACAGACATCAATTATCTTTATTTTTATTTACAATAAAATTAAACTATTGTTGGAAATTGGTTTGAATTAATGAATTATGTAAAAGAAGTCTCATAATAATAGAACATGTAAATGAAGTAGAAAATGTGAATTATTTCTAGTAAATATTCACTGATGAGATTTCATGCTTGCAAAATCCCAAACAAGATCTTTAAAATCACTCTTTTTTTTTTTTTTGCTAATTGACCTTCAAATAAGACAAGCGTCTGTTCAGCCAATCAGAGACGTTGTTGACTTCAGGCAGTTTTTTCAGCATTTCTATTGGCTGAAAGCTCATTCAGCTTCAGCTACAGTCAGGTTGGGTTTGCTGGAAACAGACTTTGACTTTAATCTGAAAATAATTAATTGTTTAAGACAATTATAATTTATTCTGGCTTTGACTTTTTTCTCAGATATTCAGCTGAATTCTTGATGTTTTTTATTTTGTATGGCTCTAACAGGCCACACCTTTCACTCTGATATTTTTTATTAAGGCTTTGAACAAGTAATAATTATTAGACGAATCATTTTCTAAATAAAATACCGTAGTATTTATAGGGCATTAAATCTGAAGCACCAACAGCTCATATAATAATCAGACTCTTCAACATTTATTCAGGACTAAAGTTGGAATCTTCACCCCTCTGTTCCATTTGACCAGTTTTAACTCTATTAAATGAGATCATTTAGTAACTTTAAACATAGTTTTGAAGTTTGTTGCACAACAGAATAACAGATAAAGCTATGACATCAACATGTAACCCAGGTTATAGAAGTGAAATAAAATAAATCAATGTGAAATATGATAAAGGAGAAGAAAATACAGTTTATATCAAACAAGTTAATCTCAGGAACAAAACTCATGTTGCAAATGGAACAAGCAAAAGAGTTGTATGTTTTCTCTCTTTCTTTCTTTTCTTTTCTTTTTGTTATCAGGTTTATCTTTCTTGGTAAAGACAGGATTTTTCTCCCTCCTGCATCAGAAGGACTGAACCATTATTCACTTGTTTAGAGGGGTGATGGGTCTCAGAGAAAATACATTATTGTTGTTTAAGTTAAATTAAGACTCTCAATAACTTAATTTAGCCGGGGTTAATTTCATTATGATGAAATTAGAAATTAAAACAGAAATTCTCTTAAAAACCTTTTCATGCCAAACCTTTTGAGGGCCCTTCCTGCAGTGGGCCCTGGGTTCGGTACCCTTTACCCCCCAGTCAGCTGCTGCTGTAATGGTTACAGCTTCTGAAGAGGACAGTGAGCCCAGACAGACAGTCATGATTCTGACGATGATGCAGATTGTGAGCTTATTAAGAACTATTGGAAATTAGAGGACTACTGTTGGATTTCAGTGTCTGTATCTGAAATAGGTTTTATTGCTAATAATAGTGCTTTAAGGTCACACTTGTACTTTTATTGTATCTATAAAACTCTTATCTATTATGTTTAAAGTACAGTGTAAATAGATTCTAATCTGTGGTACGTGAGGACATTGTCCTACGTGTTTCTAAAATGTCCTGCTGAAGATACTTCCACGTCTGCCAGTTTATTAGGCGTAGCTCAAACGTTTTTGCAAACACTGCATCTGATTTCACTTGGATAAGGGGTAGGAAATGGATGAATTGATGGATAAAAGCAGAGAAAGTTAAACTCCTAGACTTTAACCCTTTGATGCTTTTGTGTTTTTGTGACAACATAAAGTGCTGCAGGAAATTGCAGAACCAACATGTACATTTGGTGGCACACTGTCACAGCAGCAGTAATCAGTGCATGGATCCTCTGCAGAAGAGACCAGAAAAAATGAAGACCAGGCAGAACCCAATGCCCCCGAGAAGATTCCAAGCTGCTGTTGGCACCTCTGTCATGAGCAGAGGACGGCCATTCAAGTCTTGGAGACCATTATCCTCTCCAGAAGGAACACCTCATCTCAGCAACAGGCCAACAACATGCATGCTTCCTGATGTGTGAAAACATGGCATTGACAATTTTCCAGAAATCTTCAAAATACAACTTGACTGTGAGAAAGTTCATCTTCACCGTCACTGGCACCATTAGAGTTTCATTTCAGTTTGTATGAAGTTAATTTAATGTTTAAATCTGAACATGTTGTTTTCTTTATGTTTTAAGGTTAATCAGCTGAAATAACCATGAGTAAAAAAACTGCACAAATAAAATGATACAAATTTAAAAACATAAATGCAAAGTGAGATTTCGTTTCTTTTTTATTTGTTAGAAGGTTCAATGATCACTCCAGATTCAGATGATGTCATGGTTCAGGCTTTACAGGGTTAAACCACTTTGTAACTGTGAAAACATCCAAAACACCTGGATTTTGTTTTTGTTTGTTCTAGGAGCCTCTAAAGCTGAATGGACAAAGGAAGACACTTCATAACATGATGGACAACCCTGAGCATCCTCTAAACAAAACAGCAGCTTAACAACAGAGTGTCTTCAGATCAGCTGAAACACAGAAGATCCTTCCTGTCTACAGAGAGGAGCTGATCAAATTGCAATGTGTTTACTGATGACCTTTTGGCTCTTGGCAGTTGTTCAAATGACCTTTGGTATTATTTGGTTTAATTAGGGACACATAAAGTTGTCAGTGTTTGGTTATGTTGATGTTGTCTGACCTGTGTGTCCCGTATCTCCATCCAGAGTCCTCAGATCTTCTGTTCAGTTGAGTCTCTTTCCTGCACTGAATGCACAACAAGAGGAGACAGGGTGTTGCAGCGTGTCTATGGAACTCATCATCACAGCACTTTAATAGTTTCTGCTCCTGTAATGTACTATATAAATAAAGTGGACAAATAGTGAGAGCAGGTCAGAGTTGTCAGATGTCCAGTAGGTGGCAGCAGCAGCTTCAGATTAAAGTGTGGACATCATGAAGAAGGAGGAAGTGTTTTATAGTTTTCATAATTCAGAGGCATACAGGTGAGACTAAATAAACTGATCGGATTTAGATTTGGATGTTAAAAACATCATCGACAGGCGGATTGGGGCAGCGTCTGCAGTGATGCGGACGCTGAACCGGTCTGTTGTGGTGAAGAGGGAGCTGAGCCGGAAAGCAAGGCTCTCGATTTACCGGTCGATCTACCTCCCAATCCTCACCTATGGTCATGAGCTCTGGGTAATGACTGAAAGAACGAGATCGCGGATACAAGCGGCCGAAATGAGTTTTCTTCGCAGGGTGTCCGGGCTCAGCCTTAGGCATAGGGTGAGGAGCTCGGACATTCGGGAGAGACTCGGAGTAGAGTCGCTGCTCCTCCATGTCGAAAGGAGCCAGCTGAGGTGGTTCGGGCATCTTGTTAGGATGCCCCCTGGACGCCTCCCCAGGGAGGTGTTTCAGGCATGTCCTGCCGGCAGGAGGCCCCCGGGTCGACCCAGGACACGCTGGAGAAAATATCTCTGGTTTGGCCCTGGAGCGCCTTGGGATCCTGCCGGAGGAGCTGGTAGAAGTGGCTGGGGAGAAGACTGTCTGGAACTCCCTAATTGGGATGCTGCCCCCGCGACCCGGACCCGGATAAGCGGAAGAAGACGAGACGAGACGAGACGAGACGATGTTAAAAACATAAACCAGACCGTTCCCACTCTCAGTTACTTCAGTTAACATTTCATCCTATTGCAATCATTTACAATAGGAAATTGTAATGGACTCTTTTTCCAACCATTTTGTTTTATTTTTATTTTTGTGTTAACGTTGTGTGAGCCGTTTAATGACTGTGATCATTTTAGATTTCTTCCTGTCTTTGTTCTTGTTCATAATAGTTGGTTTTCCAGTCATAAAATGTTATCAATAAGTCCTCACTCTAACCGGACAGCTGGCAGTCATAAAGTTATCAACATAAAAACAGTGGGCTTTCATTCCGTCATCCAGCGTAAGTGGATCATTTAGTTTCAAACAAACTCTCACTTTCAGAGGCAAAAGTTAGAACTAAAACTCCATGGAAACATTATGATTGGCTCACAGAAAGTCTTAAAGTTTGATGCACCTATACCAACGTTAAAGTTCCTTCACACATGAAAAATCGAGCTTTAACACTCTGTATCCATTTTTATTTTATCCTTTAAACCATCAGTCCTAATCACACAAATCAAATAATGAATTCTGAACAGAAAAGTCACATTAGGAAGAAAATCCCTCCGCTCAAATTAAGACATCAAAAGATGAAGGTTTAGACTTTTCATCGGACAAGGATCATAAACAGTGATCTGAATGGTTCCTATTTTATGCTAGCGTTAGTATTTTAGATCACACTGTTGACAAGAAGCTAAAAGATGAAGGAAAAATTGCACAAGCTCGTATAAATGATCTAATTTATGAATGAAAAGTTAAATCAAAGCAAAATAGTGGTTGGATCATGAAAGGGTTAAACGTCTAAACTTAAGCTCTGGATGTTCAGACGGTTACTTTGACGCCGTTGTTGACCCTGTGACCTCCTTTCATGGAAACGTTTTCCCTTTGTTTACATTTATTTGTTGATTACTTTCTCCGATAGCAGATGAACGCTTCCTGACTCGGAACCAACAAAATCACTAGACTGATGCAACCAAAACACCCAAACGGTCGCTGAGGAGAGACACCATATGATTTCATTTTATCATATTTTTATTTGAGTTAATTACAAACATTTCATTTTGAATTGTAGTTACAATTTAACAACACAATCTTGCAAATATTTAGAAAAGTTCAGTGAAACTGCATATAAGGTGCTCTGAGGTTCACTCTGTGTGCAGGGCTGGATTAAAGAGACCAGGAATCATGAAGACGTTCATCATCAAACTAAATAAATCACACACTTTGTGCATCTTTAGTTTACAAAGATGAATCTGAATTTTTCAATGAAAAAACAAATAATGAACCTAATTTCTGATCTGCAAACAGTTCAAATAAAACAGAATGTCACAAGAGTCGGATGTGAAACCAGGAAGCTCCTCATGCTCCTTCTGGGAGAAAAGCTACAGTGCAAAAGTGCAAAAAGCAACACGGAAGCAGAGATCAGGAAAATCGATGTGTTCCTGAACTACAAAGGCACTTGAAGGATGAGTGGAGCTGAAATAACTGTTTCATATGTGTGTTCCCCCCACCACCCTGATAAACAAACAAACAAACAACAACTCTGATGACAAACTGCAAGAAATCATTTCAAATTCCTCATCTTACAACCTGTGTGTTGGGGGGGGGGTGTCCTATTTATCATCAGATGAATTAACACAAGTCATCCTAGAACAAAATAAAAAAGTTCAAAGTTTTTCTTCTTACAACCAAGAACAGCAAAATTAGAAATCCTAAAAAAATTTTTTAAAAAAGTCACAAACGAGATTATCAGGATGAACTCCTCCACGATCGATGATCACAAAAAAGTAAAGCTGCGACACAAGTGGACTTTAGATAAGATCATCTCCAATATAAACTAGTAAGATGTGTTTGGGCCTTTTAAACAGAGTTGTATTTGTTTAGGATTTGACTAAAGAGACATGTTTTTATTTTAAACACCTTGATGAGGTGTGTTTTGACAGAAAACAAATGAAATCTTTAATCATCAAAACAAAACAGTGGTTTGGTTTCATCTCACCTCAACATTTATAAACTCAGCTCTTTATCATGACAAAAACTTTTATTTTATCTAAAATGTGCACAAATCTACCTCCAATGCAGGATTATGAAGAAGTTCTGTTTGCCCCTCAAACAGGGGCACACTTCTCTTAGAACACAGGATACTACAGGTCAGTAAAAGAAGGAAAACCCAACTAATGGATGAAGCAAGGCCACAGGAGGTGAACAGAGTCAGGCAGCTGGAAGCTTAGAGAGGAAACGGATCCACGTTGAAATCAGTCTGGGTATGGAGACGTTTCATCAGCAGCTTGGATTTCACCTGACTTTAGATTCTTTTTGTTTATTTACCAAACTCTCTACAGTAAAAGAAAAAAAACCTTCATTTCATCTTAATTCCTAACTCTACTTCCAGTGGGGAAAAGATTGATCAAATGTATTACAGATGTATCTGTAGTCAAATGAAAAGCACTCAAAAAGTGGCTCAACTAAATTAAAACTGTTAGAAATATCAACTCTGGTCTTTCTTCATTCAAAAAACCTCAAAACACAAACTAAACCACTTCTTTGAGGAAATGACATTTAGGACCAACTTCCTATGTTTTACCCAGCTCAGAGGGGGAGCAGTGCATTTGGGAACAGTGCATTTATAAAAGAACAGTACCATAAGCAACAAAAACAATGGCTACAAGGAAAAACCTATTTTCTCAGTTCAGAGATTAAAAGTGACCAGCAGCACCTGAACGCAGCACCAGCTGGGAAACAGAGCACAAGACTCTACACTTTTACATTCTACCATTGAATCGATGTGCCAAGACGTAAAAATATGGGGTTTATTTATAAAAATCTAACTCAACACAAGAGCAGGGTAGCTTTTCTTTCAAAGGATTTTAATCTCTAAAGCTAATAAACCATTTATGAGTCTAAACTGAAAAGGATGATTTAATGGCTCTAAATGCTGCTGCAGCTACTAAACCATCTGAACTTTAAAACAGACTAAACTGTCTTTAAGTCCTGTGAGGAAGCTGGTGTCAGACGTCACTGAAAACTCTGAAAGCTTCTTTTTTTATTTCTTCAAACATCCAACAGATTCTGTTGGTTTGGACTCTGATTTAAAGCCTTTTCATTCAAACCATTAAAACCAGAATCTGAACCTAAGCTAATATTACTATTATTAATATTAAACCAAACCTAGAAGCGTTGTAATCAATGCACCAGCTGTATTTCCTGATGGATCTCTGAAGATATTTCCAAACTGACCTCCACATCCTCACTGGTGGCACTTCAATGATGTGTTTTCTGGTCACTTTTTAATTATAGAACACTAACGTTTTTAAATCAAAACAAAAAAAAGCTCTCAGGCAGCAGCTTCGTGAGCTTGGTCCTCACTCAGCTCAGCTGTGGTGTACTTTACTACACTAATCTAAAGTACTGACTGAAACACTTCTTAGCTCCACCAATAAATCTGTATCTGACAAGTTCCTCTTAAGAGTGTGCGATTTTTCTAAATATATTTGATAAATTCCTCCTACTGCAGCTATCGAGAGTAGATTTTAAAGACAAACTTTGCTCTCTGCATCTAAATCTCGACAGAATCTCCCCACCTGCTTCTAGATGTTAGAATAAAGGGGTTTCAGATTATTAAAGCTGAAAATATATATGTCTTGAGAATGCCGTTACCAATTTAGGTCAGCAGATGGCAGAGTTGAGCTGTTTAAGGATGAATAACAGCCCAACAGAGCTCTCTAGCGCTTAATAAAACAGAGGAAAGCTGCTGCAGAAGCTTTGATATCCAGCAGGATACAAATCATGTTTTGTTTTGGTTTTTTTGGGTGGTGCTGGTGTTGTGTCATCACTTTGGACACCATGGCAAAAACTACTGGAGGCCTATTTGACTGTGCTGCCCTCGCTCCAGTGCTGACTTTTAAAAACACCACGCTGAGTTGAGCCTTCACATCAGCGGGGTGTGTACCTTATCTGAAAGGCACAACAAAATAAAAGCATGCTTGCAAAACGGAATGTGACAAGTAATTTAAACAACTGTTTTTGTTGATTACAACATTTCTATGATTGCTCGAAGCCAAAACTGTAAAAATAAATTAGATTAATTTCACAGCTCTAACTGAAGGTCATCTGGGAGGCTTTAGATTTAATTACTGACTCAGTAATTATTGAGTTTATTTTCTAACTCTTTCCTAGTTCCTCTAAAACTTGCTACCATCTATGCTGCCTAAGCTGTTGTTAGAATAAAAGACAGCTGAAGGTCAGAATCTTTAAATCAAAAGTTAGCAGAAGAAATTTGAAGTGGCAGTCTCAGGTTGCAGTTCTCACAATAAAATGTTTAGCTCTAGACTTCCTCCTCTCCTCAGGCCATTCTCCCTCCCTGACTGCATCCTCCTCCTCCTTTATGCAATTTCCCCTCCCACCTCCTCCCTTTTGACCACAACTGAACCAAAACAATGCTTCAATACACAAAGTCACAACAACCTAACAAGAGATCAGATTTTACAAGAGAAGAAAGCCGAGGAGGAAATCTTATCACCAATGTTCCCATCATAAAAACCCTGTAGGTTCCAAAAACAAAGTGACACCTCCTCGTCTACGTGCACGCTCGGCGCTTTCACACATCAGGTCACAGGGAAAGCAGTGGTTACGTCCAGAGTGGAGCATAAAGTCAGAAACAGCCCTTCAAAAACACCTGTTTCACTAAGAGAGAGTTCAGAGGTCTTTAACAAATGGATATCCACGCCACAGTGCTGGGGTCAAAGGTCAGCTATCATCAGAGTTTATCGTTCAGAGAGCTGAGTCAAAGGAGTGACAGATAATCCAGAGAACAACTAATCAAAACCCAGAACTCCAGTCTGAATCTTCTGTCTGTTTTAAACTACGACTTAATAAACAGACATCAAACACGCTGTTTGTGCTGCTTTAAATGTGCAACCTCTTCATTATAAATAGAAATTTCCCATAAAAATGTTCCTGTATGGTTCCTTGTTTATTGCATTATTTCATCAAAGAGCAATAGAAATGTAAATTCTAACATTTACAGATTTGCTCCTGTAATCTGTCAGCGACCAGTTAAGAGTCGTTTTATGCTCTGAAATTAATCTAGAAGGTGCAGGTCAGCTTCAGCTGCTGCAGTTTGAAGTTTTCATTATAAAAATATGTATTTAGAACACAAAGCTGAGATTTCACTCACCACAGGTTTAGCTGACGTCAGCTGAGCCACTAAATGTAATAAAATAGCACTTCCCTCCCCTAAGAAGAACTCAGTGGGCTCTGGTCCTTAAAACTAACCTGAGCCAGCAGAGCAAACATCAGATCAAAAGTCTCAAAGGCATCGTCTGCATCACTTTTGAGGTGAAGGAACAACACTGAGGTGGCACTTCTCAGTCTCCTCGCCTGGTCGGACCCTGAAGTCACGTCTGTTTGTTAGAGAGGCATGTAAGTGAAGAGCAGCGGGACCAGGAAGAGCACATTGAAGCCCACCGCCCCGTAAACAATGTAGCGGTAGGGCAGCTCCACCTCCATGTGCTGCCGGGCCTTCCTCATGTCTGTGCTGGGAACCCCGAACACCCAGCATACCAATGGGATGGTCACGAGCTTCAGGAGCTCCCGCGTGGCCACCAGAACCAGCACTCCCAAGACGAGTCGCAGCAAGGCCACGCCCACCAGGCTGGCGCTAAAGACGGGCACGGTGAAAGGCAGCTGGTCTGGTGTCGGGTCTGGCATCAGGCCCAGGTAGTGGTTGACGTGGGACGCCAGGGCCACACCGGCACCGGTACCCAGGATCTGAGCTGTATCTCCCCGTGAGGTACTCCAGGTGTCCAGGGTGAAGGAGAAGAGGCCCAGGCCCAGGTGGAGGGAGATGATGATGAGAGGAGCGTAGCGACAGGTCAGGTTGAAGCCATCGATCAGGTCCAAGGCCGGCAGGAAGACGAGGAGGATCAGGACACTATACAGGAAGCCAGCGATGACGTCCTGGTGGAAACACACAGAAATAAAACATAGGTGAATAAAGTCATGATGTAGGAGTGGTGAGACCTGAGTCAGTCAGTAAATTGTTACAGAGCTGTGACAAAGTATTTTCCCTTTTACAGATTGATTCTGTTTTGCTGACTCGTTACTCTTAAATGTTTCAGATCAAACAAATTTCAGCATCAGACAAAGACAACCTGAGTAAACATAAAGTAGTTTTAAAAGAAACGCTAATCATCAAATCAAATCAAACTTTATTTATATAGCACCTTTCATGCCCCAGCGAGCAACACAAAGTGCTTGACAGATTAAAATGACCCATACAACCCACATTCCCTCCCCTTCCCACACACAGAACAACCATGACACGCTCCCCTCCCAGTCCAAAACCCATTCCCAGGCACACATACACCCACACATACACATAAAAACCACAGTAAACACTACGTTGAGCTCAGATGGCTCCAGTAATGAGAAACACGCCATCTAGTGGGCCCTCTGCCTCGTCAGCTGTAGAACCAGGTCAGCAGCCAACACACCAACCAAGGGCACCCGGGTATGGAGGGTGGCAACCCCCGCCACTGCCCGGGTCCTACCGGGGAGCGCCCGAGCCGCCACCGCCGACCAGCGGTCCCAAGGCAGAGGGCTCCACAGAGGAAACACTGGAGGATTAAAATGCATAGCATATAAAATAACGAGAACTTATATGAATAGTAAAATGACCAATAAAATCCGAATAAAAAACTAAATAAACGTTAAAGGTCCCATATAGGCTTGAGCGGTATCCAAATTTTAATACCGTCAAACTTCCTCCACATTTTACGGGGTAAACGGTATTACCGTGACCAGGGATGGACTGGGACCATAATTCGGCCCGGGCATTTGCGGTCATGGCTCCCACCATAAGCACTAGCCACTAACAGCTGATGTTTGGTTCGGACGGCTCTTAAAGTAAGGCTCAGTTTGACCAATGCAGAGCTTTTACATGTTATTGAGATGTAAAAAAAAAAAGTGCTGATTATGGGACTTTTAAAGTCAGAGGTCATGGTTCAGCAATAACAAAGAGATGGGACAAATTTATCAAATGTCAAAAATCAGAACTTTCTGGAAGGTGTGTGTCCTGTTCTACCTGGAGTCAAACTGACTGTGTTTCATCAAAACCTCATCATCATGGTGGCGGTACTGTGATGGTCTGGTCTTCAGGACCTGGACCACTGGCTGGAACTGGTGGAACCATGAATTCCTACCAGAAAATCCTGAAGGAGAGTGTCTGACCTTTGACCTTAAACAGGTCGTTCATGATGAAAAACCCTCCATTGTGTCTGAATTGAAACAATTCTGTAAAGAAGAGTGGAACAAAACTCCTCCACAGAGAGAGTGAGAAAGCCATTATCACCAACACTGGATTGTAGTTGTTTAAAAGGTGTTTTTTTTTATTTTTTATAATATATACGCTATAGAGAACTACAGCAATGGAGTCCCATGGGTTAGTTGAGGGGAGGTACTTCCTGTTTTTCAGGGCGCTAACAGGAGACGATTGGAGGAGAGCACCTAGAGGTGGAAGTCTAAACCTGAGACCCACCAATCCTGTTGCAGGAAGATGTGTATGCTGTTAGCACATTCTATAAAACCAAATGTGACCGACGGAGGGATTTTTTCCTGGAGTTTATTGACAGAATAGACAGCGTTTCAGCTGGCTGAAAATCAAAGGGAGGTGATCTCTCTCCTGGAGAGGATTTCAGATTAAATCCATTAAATCCTCTGCTGAGGAAAACCTTGATGTCTCCAGTTGGGTTATTGATTGACGCTCTCTGGGAATTTGTTGTTGATCCCTAACAGAGGTAACATCTTTCACACACAGTTGGTTTGGACAGTTTTTTTTCTCCCTGAAACAATGAAATCATTTGAAAACTGTATTTTATAATAAAGTCAGGTTATCTTTGTCTGATACTGAAATCCGTTTGGATACTTTTTCACACCACTGTATTACCAAAGCACCCTTTTGCATAGAACAGTTTTTATTCAGCAAGCCACCCAGTGACACTGACCACACTCTGCTCCAGACTCAGATGTTTATTGTTGTGAAGGTTCCTGACAGGAAACAGGAAACCAGAGAGCTGTACAGCACACTGACAGCACTGAACTCTGGACCCAAACACAAAGTTCTGATTACAGCTCTTCATTTTACTGAGCCAACAGTAAACGGACAGTTGGTTTCCTGCAACCTTCAAACCTCAACAACATCAGCTTGTGCTGAAGCCTCCGCTGCACCTGATCTGATGGTTCAACTTATTTACTAAGATGCTGACTGGAGTCTCTCACTGAACAAAGGCAGGAAGACAAAACTATAGCAGAGGAAATAAATATCACAGATGAGGGTGGAGCAGAGCTGTACTCTGTAACCGTCTGAAATGACCAACTGAAGAGAATGAACAGGATGTTTTATTAGGGCGTCCAGATGATGGTGACCTGTTATCAGTCTGTGCTGTCATCAGCTGAGGGAGCCTCAACTAAGTCAGAGATGTCAACAGAACCCATAAAGACTTCCATAAAGACATAAATCAGTCTCCTGAACCTGAAGACATCCGAGTCAGTAAGAACAGGAACAAGATGGACCCAACATCTCAATACTCTACAGTCTTATTTATAAAGAACATCTTAGACAGTTATTTCTACCATCACACATCTGTAACACCTTTAACAGACACAATGACTACAGACTAGAGAGGCTACTCACTCAAACAAACAACCACAGAAAGTAAATAAAGGTGCTGTTTCTGTGTAAATATCTATTTGGCTGTTTGAACACACATTCAGGTGCACGTAAACTATAATTTAATCTAAGTAGTCCTCCAGTTCTGCTACAACTGTGAAAGTGGCAGAGCTGTCGTCACATGTTGGTCTGATCCTCGGTCCTCAGGGCAATCCATTATTAGATAACATCAGATCATTTTCAGGACTCAGCAGCTGTGAGGTTTTATCACTTTGTTGCTGCTGCTGCTGCAAGCTGTTATCAGTCTTTTTTAATGATACAAGGACAAAGCTCTCTCATTCAGCCAGCTGTAACTTTCTCCTGCTCTGACACAGTCAGAGGGAAAATCACAAACGGCTACCAAAGGAAACGACTCGATACCATCTGGCCTTGATGGAATAACATTAAGTTGGTCAATTAGAAACTGTCTGCATCCAAAGAGTCTAAAAACAAACCAAATGAGTGAACATACAGTTACCACAAACACTGGATTTTAGTTTTAAAATGTTATCTTTGATACTGAAATTTGTTTCCTGACTTGAAACACAGACACACACACACCTCTAAGATCAGCATGCATGCTTTTCGGAAGGAAACCAGCATAAAGGAAACATGCATTAATGCACATTTTAGTTCTTATCATCATCTGCTGCAGAACATCTTACAGTGTAACAGCTCTTCCTGTAGAAAAAAGGAGGAGGAGATTTATTGGGCATGATGATTTCCAGAGAACAGTTAGAGCCCAAAGGCCTGGCAGAGCAGACCACTAATGAGTCACCGTGTTCAGCCTCCACTCCCTGAATCAACGCAGTCCTCCTGCTCCTACAAACTGAACCATCCCAACTGAATTCACTTCAATGGTCTTGACTTAAATGTGTGTCTAAGATCAGATGAGGTGTTGTGAATCCACTCGACCTCCATAGTAAATAACAGGTTTACAACACGTTTTCTTTGACCTGATGTCACTGAGTTCAAACAGTTTGTTGGAGTTGGTACTAATTCTGCTCGGCCCGGTACTTATCTTGCTCCACTTATCGGCTGCATTTGACACCGTCAACCTTTTGTCCGTACTATCTAGCCTGGGCATCACAGGGAGAGCACACTCCTGGTTTGAATCCTACCTCACAGGTCGGTCGTTCAATGTATCCTGGCTCGGTCACACTTCTGCTGTGCACCACTTTGCCACAGGGGTTCCCCAAGGCTCCTTACTAGGACCTAGATCACTGGAACACATGGCTTTTCCTACCACTGCTATGCTGATTGCTGATGACACCCAGCTCTATGTGTCATTCCCACCTGATGACCTCACAGTGTCAGCGTGAATCTCAGACATATTAAGATAGATGAAAGCCCCCCATCTCAGCAGCATCTCTTCCTGAAGCTGTGCGGGAGGGGCCATAGGGGTAGTGTTCTGCACAAACTCTACCACGGGGTTACAGCGGGTGTGCAACTTGATCTGCGCCTGACCGCGCCCCCTACCACTCAACCGAGATCCAAACCATGCATGGTGCAGCCCCATTCAGGGGGAAGGGGTGTGCCAGGTGCTGAGCGAGCAGCGAACCCGCGGTAGCTGCTCGGTAGTGCTGGTGCACCTGGACCAGGTCCTGGATTTGCAGACAAAACTGGCTCTGGGTCCGGATCCAGACCATGGTCCACCTGTTAGTGACCTCTGTTCTAGACTAACACCTACCTGTACATCTCTTCCTCTACTCTCCTGCACTCTCATTTCCCTCTATCTTTGTATTCTTTTCCTACACTGTCATCCCTGTCACCTCTGACAGAGCCTGACTAATGTTTGTCCCTCTAAGACGTTGTCAGCTTTAATAGTGACTTCTTTGTTATCATTTGTAAGATAAAAGTATCTGCCAAATACATAAACACATTCAGGCTTTGATGATATTTTGCTCCTCTTTCTCTCACCTGGCTCACGTTCCACCAACTCTGAGATGGTAAATATTTCATATTACTTGAGAGTGTTAAACAGCACTATTCTGTGAGACTCGAGCTTATGAACATTTTATAAACACTACAGTTTTTAAAAACACCTCCTTAGCAGAAAAGGAAAAGACTAGAAATGTGTTTAAAACTGTATTAGCTGCTAAAAAATGATTAAAATATGTGGGTCAGGTACAGAAGTGTTAGGATGTAGCGATCACTGACAGCTGACAGTGGAGGAAGGGGGAGGGGCCATGCTCTCGGTTGGTTCCTTGTTGCTCCTGGTCCTGTGGTAAAACGTGACCGCTGACTCCAGATCTTCCGATCGATCGAGGTTTTTGTTTTATTCCAAATTTCCAAGTATTTCAATGAATGCCATTTAAAGGGTTAAAAGTGGACCAAGTGAGAAATGGAGTTTGGAAAGATCTTTACTTAAGCATAGTTTAAGTATTTGTAAGTACTATGTAGGAAGGTATTTGTAAAAATGTCAAAATTTCCCTCTTAAAAAGCCATTTGCATGAGGATGATGGGTGAAAACGCAGAATAGAATTTTGTTTTGCAACACATCAGGATTAACATGACGAGCCTCAGTCTGTGGTCCTGCCTACAGTTGTTTAGGACTAAGACAGACACTACATCACTGTCAAAACTCTAATCACAGTAATGAACCTCAGATGAAAAGACACAAAAATCCCAGGCTGAAGAAATCAACAAGCTGAGGATTGTACTGTCTAGAGTAATTATGGGTATGAACACAATGGTATTTACTAAAACCCATTTAAAGCCCACAGATCAAACCTTCATGGAGATTTAAGAGCTTTTAAAGAATTCCTTTAATGATTTTGAACAGGCAGTTGCATGTTACCATAAATTGTGAACAAAGGGTTTTCAGCATTGTGTAACTGTGTGTAAATGTGTATGTTCTGCTTTTTCCATGTTTTCATTTTAATAGAGACAGGATCAGGTTGAAATGCAGCCTTTTTGCAGTCCAGTACCTTTTAGTAGATTTGCGCAGACACCTCCGTCCCCTCACTCAGCTTCTTGTCTTAGACCTGGACTAAATTTAGTTTGAGATGTAGGTCAAAACACTGACCTCCTGCAGGGTTCAAATCCCACTTCAGTCACCATGTGTGTCGACTCATAAAAAATAAAAAAAACTTTTTGTTTGAATAAATCTGGACATTAAAATCATCTCCTGGCGACTGCCTACCCTAGAGCTGCAGAGCTAAGTTTTATCATGAACATTGACAAATAAAATGCATGAGCAAGTTTTTACAGGCTCAAATATTCTTTTAAAGCTTTCCATTATGGAATAATTATACCGACAATCTAAACCTCTACGGAGCACAGATACAGGTCTATGCACGTTGATAACACCAATATTATTCTGAATGCGTTCTCTCTAGATTCGTCTGAACTCCCAGCCCTAAACTAAATTTGTAGTTTTTTCATGAGGTACCCAAGTAAGCACCAGGCATACAGTACATACTACAGTGAAGTAAGTGAAACATAAGAGAGGCAGCTCAGCTCAGGCTGCGTGAAATGACGAGCTGCGTGTACGATAGGAAACTGGAGCTGTTCAAAGTGGCAGAAAACATTTTGGTCCTGGCTGCACACAAGACTAGCCGTTAGCTCATCAGTCCCATTAGACTTGAACTTTTTATCTCAGAATCAAGAAGCAGTTACAACAGTTGAGTAATTATTTAAACCTTCTACACAGAAACACACTTTAAAATGGTTGAAATGGCCTGATAAGCCATCTTCAGGTGGAAAGCCCTGATGTGTGACAGACAAAACACTTACCAGGACTGAGTGCATTCCCATGTAGATTCTGCTGGTACAGACCAGCAGACACCAGCAGAGAGCCAAGCTGAAGCCCAGGGGAAAAGGGTACTGTGGAGATCAGGAGAGAGGGTTCAGCTCAGAGCAAAGAGACTACTAAAACAGCAAACACAACAAATGTTTTATTTAGAATGGAGATGTTTGTTAGGTCTAAAGAAGAAGAACAGCACATAGCTTGTTGTTATTCATGAATGTTATTGATGATTTATGTTACGTTGTGCATTTTTGAGTGTTCTTAACTTTTGTCATGAACTTAATATTTTTAGTCTATTATAAACATGGTCTGAAATATGAGTGTTATTGAAAGGTGTCCATTGAAAACCATTCAAAACACCATTTTGATCCTGCTCGAACAAACATGACAACATGCATTTTCTCTTTTCTTTGCTTCATATGAAGCTTGCGGCTGTTAGTTTGAGTTCTGAGGGATCATTTTCACCAATGGAGAAAATACCTGATGTTCTCAAAAGAGTACTCTCACGCACACACACACACACACACTCCTCCATCCTCTCTTCACACAAACTCTGGGACATTAGGTCTGGATGAAGTATATTTTATCCACACATGAATTCCTGCATCAGTGCTTGATGTTATGGAGGAGATGAGCCTGTGGAGCAGCTGAGGTGTGATGGAAGCCCAGGTAGCTTTGACAGCAGCCTTCAGGTCATCTACATGGTTGGATCTGGTGTCTTGTCAACACCCCATATAATCTCTATGGGTTAAGGTCAGGGCAATCTGCTGGCCAATTAGAGCTCAGTAACACCATGAAGCAGCTTTTGGTACCTTTGTCAGTGTGGACAGATACCAAATCCAGCTGGAAAATAAAATCATCATCTCCATAAAGGTCGTCAGCAGGAGGAAGCATGAAGGTCTCTAAAGTGTCCTGGTAGAGGCTGCGTTGATGTCGACTTCAGAAACACAGTGGACCAACACCAGCAGAGGACATGGACCCAGATCACACTGACTGTGGATTCTGGGACTCTCCATTCTTCTTCCAGACTCTGGGACTTTCCAAATAACATGAAATACATGCATGTACTTTCATCTTTAAAGGGGGCGTTGGAGCACTAAGCAACAGTTCAGTTGATTTTCTCCAGGTCAGACGCTCCTGATGTCTCTGGTTCAGGAGTGGCGTCATGTGACACAAGTAATGAAACATTTGTAGCTCATGTGGAGGATTCATCTGTGTGTAGAGGCTCCTGATGCTCTGACTCCAACCTCAGTCCACTCTTCGTGAAGCTCCCCTCACCCTAACCCTTGTGAAGATCGTCTATCATCTGTCCAGTCAGCAGTCTTCTCTACTAGCTACTGACCAAGACTGAGAGATCATTTAAAGGTTGAGGAAACCTCTGCAGGTGTTTTGAGTTTATTAGCTGAGTGGGATAAGACACCATGAGTTTAACTTTTTCCACTATGTTCTAATTTCCTGAGACACTGGATTTGGGGTTTTCATTCTCTGTAGCCAGAATCATCAAAACTACAAGAAATAAATATTTCACTCAGTGTATAATGAAGATATAGTGTATATGGAACTTATATATTATATTTTATATCAAACATACAGTATCCCACTGCATGGGTTAGAGGTTTCTGCATCAAAGCCAGTCTGGAGTTCTGTGCTGGAGATTAGACAACATTAAAATACATTTCCATCATGTGCATCATTTTTACTCTGTTAATATTAACACAGCTTCTGATCAAAGGCCACAGTGATCCGGTTGGTTGGCGATGAGCTGCTAAAGCAGGACTCAGATAGCATTATAAATATTTCAGTCGTAGTGCTTTCAAGTTCACCTGGTCTGAAGCCAGAAGAGGAGGAAGACGAGGCATGTACCTGTCAATCACCTGTCAACAGGTCACATAACGTGTTTTTAAAAGCTCTGAATATTACAGTCAATATAAAGAGATTTAGACTGATCTATTAAACAAAATCGCATGAATAAGAAAAAGTGTTAATTAAATCCTGTCATAGGTTATTTTAACAAAATATAAAAGTCCACACTCCAGCTTTAAGACACTAAAGTAGTAGGATTTTTTCTCTTTCATATGACAGATTATTCACCTTCAAAGCTGCAGTGTGCAGAAGGAGTTTAAAACTTTTAATCTGAGTCACTGACAAACAGAGCTAAGAGCGCTCCACGTTGTTCAACTCCACCCTCAACCATCTGTCGTCCGTCAGACAAGAAAAGCAGGTAACTCCAACAGCTGCCTGCATCATTTCTAAACGTTCAGACGATAACAACAAGAGAAAGCTGAGGCACGTGATGGCACCTTCTTCAGCATACGCAGCTAATCGCCCAAACCTTCAGCGTCCCAGTGCAAGTTTAACTGAATCCATTCACCGTTAAGTCATAGACTACTGTTATAACACCACATGAGCCTTTTCCATTTAAATATCAGCATCAATCTTCTAGAAACACTCAGAAACTGTTTATTTAATGGGACCAACAATACGGACTGGACGTTTATTGAGCCCAAAGTCCAAGATAACAAAAACCCTGTAAATGACTGAAAACAGGCAAGTGGTCTGAAGAGGTCTTTTGGATGAGAGTTGAAAATAGTTTTAAAAACTAAGATAATAAAGTTCAGCTGTCTCCAAATCAATAATGTAGGACGATCCTGCTGTGGATGACTAAGAATCTACAACAAAATATACACCACACGTCCTCACTGCCACAGAAGTCAGGAGTTATTATAGTTACTATAATAGCTGGTCATGTTGTTTAAAGTGTTATCCATATAAAATCTGATCAGATTCGAGGGACGTATCAGGACCTGACCTTTATAAATCACTAAATCAGTTTCTAATTAAAATCTGAAGTTTTTACTGTATGCAGGTCTTTGTTTTGTCCTGAAGCCACTCTGTAACCACTCTAGCTGGATGTTTAGGGTCGTTGTCCATTAGAACACCCTTTTGCGTCTGAGCTTTATTTCCTGGCTGAGGTCTTTAGATGTTGCTTCAATATTTCCACATACTGTTCTTTCCTCATGATGCATCTATTTTATGAAGTTCACCGCTTCCTGCTGCAGCCAAACAGCCCCACAGCATGATGCTGACACCTCCATACTTCACAGTAGGGATGGTGTTCACAGCCTTACAAGCATCACCCCTTTTCCATCTGTCTTTATGGACAAACAGGTCCACTTCAGTCATCAGACCACCGGACTTTGTCCCTGTGTGCTTTAGTAAACTGTAATCTGGTTTTTGATGTTTCTTATGTTCATCCTCCTGGCTGAGTGGCCTGTCAGCCCATGTCGGTACAGGATACGTTTCACTGTGTAGCAGATTGAGTCCACCTGGTGTTACTGGGCTGACCTATGGTCGGCCAGAGGGCACTGCATAAAAGGAGGTGAGCCCAGTAGTGCCGGAAAGAAGTTTCTTCCGCTTCCGTTTTGCCCTGGCTCGGCATTCGGGCGGGCAGCAGTCTGTTTACACGGCACAAGTTTGTTCTGCTGCAGGGCATTGTGGGAGTCTGGTTTTAACCCTGAGCTGTTTTAGTGATCATTGGCGTGTCACCCATCGCTCGGAGTATCGAAGCTTCCATCATCCCAGGTGGGCGTAACTAATGGACGGAGGTACATATGTTTGTCACTTCCTCGTGTCATGGGTGTAGTGTATTTATTGTTATATGTCCAGGATGTCCCTGGGAGGAAGGCGCCCTGCTGTCCCGTTTCCAGAGGGCCGTGTGTGTGCGGCGTGTGTGGGTGAGACCGGCGGTGTTTCGCTGCTCGTGAGTGGAGGACTCAGCCCAGAGGCGTGAGGCTGGACGTGAGTAGAAGGCTGGTGAGGTGCGGACCGGCACACGGGTCGAGCCCACGGTCTACAGAGAGTCCCACCAGCTAAAGGAGAAGTTCGGAGTGGGACTGAGTTAAAGAACTGAAGGGCTGGTTACTCTGTGAGCGCCTCCGCTGGTACTCCTTTTTTTTTTAGTGTTACTGCCTAGTCGGCAGCTGTAGTCGTTTTCACTGTTTTTACAAATAGCATATGGTCACTTTCCTTATGAAGGGTTAAGAACTGTCCAACACATTAATAAAAACAGGAAGGATAGAGGAGAACCATCATCTTTGCAGAAGGAACAAAGTCAGAAAAAAAAAGAGAAGGAAATCAGAGTGGCACGTGAAGCAATGCTCCCATCATGCTTAGTGACCACAACATCCCTTCTCCCCTCCTTCCACCTCTACAATTGTGCACGCTAGAGATGTACATAGATAACCAGTTAACACTTAACACTTTTAGTTACCAGACATTTCTTTGTTTTTTTCTTTCTGAAGACTATCCTCAGTAGTCGGGGAATGAAACTTTTTAGCAGAAGTTTTCTCCAACTTCTCCATAACCAGCTGCTCTCTTCCAGTATGGCGACTATAAACAGGAAGACACGAGCGTCCTGTGAACGGCCCTGACTTTACAGGTTTGTGCGACGCGCATGCACGTTGATTGACAGCTGGCAAGGTGGAAACTCTAATTTTATTGGCTTAAAAAATTTACCAGTCAATGTAATTTCATAGGGGTTTATGGGAGGAAGTAGGGACTAAAGAAGAATAACAAATGTAGTGGTGCTCTACCCATAGATCATAGTCTAGAAATATTATTTGAAACATATATAAAACTCTGATACATAAATAAATACTCCGGACTGCAGTTTTAACTCTCCTAGTCAAAAAACATGGGAAGTTTTACTGTAAACGTGACAAAGATTATACCATTACGAGCTGTTAACCAACAGTAAAATAATGTTTGACTGTCAGAAAAAAATGACCTAAACAGTTCAGGTCTTCAGCCTGTTGTTCCGTCATCATGACAACAACGGAATATAATCAGATTAAAGCTTCTATCGAATCTCAAGATACACAAGAAGAGAATGAAACATTTATGATGCGTCAGATCAGATGGTGAACCTGCAACAGTACGGATGGTAAATGATGTTAGCTAGACTCGAAAACAAAAACAACAACAAACTCTGCAGTAAATTCATGATTTTTTACTTGTTTGATGATTTAACAGCAGCCAGTGAAAGAAACGTTCTCGTCCTTAAAGACATTGGTTTTTGTTTCGTTTCGTTAAATAAAAATGATCTGTTCAGTACTTTTTCAGTTGGATTCAATCTATAAACCAATTTATTCCTGAACCAAAATCTAGAAAATGCATTGCTAAACAAACCAATGGCATTTTGTATTATTGGTTGCACTTTGCATTTGGTAAAAAAAACATAACAATAAATGTATTTTAAATACTACACTGAACACAAAAGGGTTGACTACTAACTGGACAACAAAAAACCTCTGGATTGCTTTTTTTTAACCTGTTCATAAAGTTCTTTTTTAAAAACTTGATGCATTATTCTGGTGTTAAGTTTTTAAACTTCTACTAGAAAACATTTAAACGTCGTTTCATCCTGATTTGAATGTGTGTGATTTCATCTGGGGGAAATGAACAGTGTGTTTGCAGATCTAATAAACAGAAACATGAATAACTTCAGATTAAAAACAAAGCCACTTAAGGAGCACCTGACAGATTGGAGACTTTGGCACCGCGTTCACTCACTGCTGCAGATTTTAACTCTGTAGGTCTGAACTCGGCTTTTTACAGAATTATGGTTGTTTTCAGAAAAGCAGAAGAGAAAAAAACATCTTAGTGCTGAGTCGTGTGAAAGGGAGAAGGTAGTCCTTCAACAACCGAAGAAACATTTAAGGTTGTCTCTGCAGCCATGAAGCAAACAGCTGATGTGAAGTCAGCCACCAGGTGTTTACCTGTAGCTCAACAAGGTGAAGGTAAGGCTTCATGAAGGGAGTCTGAAGGGATTCTTTGGATATTGTTCAAAAAGTAAGTGTCAAAAAACTGGAACTGAAAATGAGTGTCGTCTTAATGAGGCCAAATAAGTGACTCATCTTAACCCTTTAACTTCTACATCAAGAACAATGCCATGTTTTCTTTTTCTATTTTTTATTCATTTGAGGCAATAAGAGTTATAATATTTTGTAAATGAATAACATAATACACATTTTTAATATTAAGGTAGTGTTATTTAACTTTTTCCTCAACATTTTTTAGATTTTTTTACGTTTTGTAGAATTTTGGGGGAATGAAGTTCAGATCTAAGATACAGAGATTAAAATAAGCTCTACCAAACAAACAATCGACCTGCCAGTTAAAGGGTTACAGCAACATCACCAGATTTTAATCCAACTCAGAAATCTTTCATTTGGAGAAAAACAACAAAATGCAACCACATGTAAACCAGAACAAGAGCTCCTGTGTCAGCAAATATAGAATGGTTTTCTTCTAAACTGTGTGTATTTTAGGCCTGGTGTACACTTTGGGCATATTTTTAAAGTTTTATTTGCAGATATTACAGTCACTAATCCACATATCTGAAAAATAAAGATTCAGCTGCCAAATCAACTTATTTACATGATTTTCATTGGACATACTGTACTGCTGCCATAGAAATGTCCATATTGGTGTTTAGACAAATTATGACCTACACATGTATGAGTTCACTAAATATTCTGTCATTTTATTGGACATTCTTAAAGCAAATGATGCATTTTGTATGGTGTCTTGTAAACTGGTGTGTTTTAAAAAACATTTTTGCTAAAAGACCAGCCTCAGGATTTTGTTTCACACTTTGAAGCTGCACTCAGTAACCAGAAAACAGGCTAGGTAAAGATATCTTTTTACACTAACACGTCTCAGGGCTCTCACTTCTACCATCGGCTATAATCTCTAGGCCGCGCCTCCCCCAGACATGGGACCGCATATTGCCACAGTGACAATAGAGTGCAAAACACCAGTCGTTGAAACACTATGCTAATGTTCACCCAGGTTTTAATCTTTCTATGTCCAAACGTTTTTGTTTTCTGCTAGCTGAAAAGGTGTTTTTCTTTTTGAGAATGAGATTTATTCCTAAAATTGAAGAGAAGCCGGCTGTTTGTCCTCTCACTTCTGGCATGATCTGCTTCAAAATGTACCAGCACACATGAATGGAGGATCCAAGGAAGTGTGGCGGTGTGATGAGACAGACAGCCGGATTGTCCAATAGTTGCTTTAGGACCAAAACGTATGATCGACTGAGGTTTTTAGACAAAAGCAGAGAACCAGTAATTTCTTTTGTTTGAATTTTTAAATCGCCACAATATATTTAGCTATATTATGTTAGAAGTTCAGAGGCATAAAAAAAGGTTTTAAACTAATTTGTTTTCCAGATTTAAGTGAGAAGTCTGCAGAATGTTCAATAATAGGGTAGTTATTAAATTATAAAGTGAAGTTCTGTGGAAATGTTATGAACCTGATACTGCACTTTTAGATGGCTCTTTGAACAGCCTCAGTTTGGAGAAATTTAATTTCAGATCAGATTGATAAGCTAATGGCTAGTCTGAGTTGGGTGATCAGACAAATATATCGATCATCAGGCTGAGCCCATCGCTTGTTGTTTTTTAGGATAATTTTTTTTTTTCTTGGACTATGAATTAGTTTCTTAATAACAATGATTTGTTGAAGTCAAAAGACACAACCCAATAGAAAATATTGCTGTTTTTAAATGTTATAAACTCCTCCAGCTGAGATAATTTTTTTTCCTCCTCCTGCTTCCAATAGCAGCAGTGATTTATTTACTCATGATGACAGAAAGAACAATGTCAGCAGCCTGTCTTCAGAAAATACATTGATCTAAATAATAACCACAGTGGTGGAGAGGGAAACAAACAGAGACTGGCTTTTTTACAGTTTAACCGTGTTTTCAGGTCTACTCTTGAAGCTAAAGCTAAAATGACGGCGGAAAGAGGAGAAAACAGCGCTGAGGACATCTATCAGCCCTCAATGCAGACAAAGTCAGAAGTATGGGAATATTTGGGGTATTTGAATAAGGCAGAGAGATAAGCCGTTTCCAGAACATGCCTTAAAAAAGTGTCTGTGAAAGGCTGCAGCACATCAAATATCATCACACATCAGCGTGACCATCACCCACAACTCTACAGCCAATGCAAAGAAGGTAACATTAGCGTGTTAGCTCAAATACATGATGTGAGGACTTATATAAACCGTGTCGCAGACACCCCCATATACGGGGCTCACAGCAGGCAGATCGCTGTTGATGCTGCTTAATGAAGCATGTCAAAATAAGTTCACCAGAACTCCAGCGTAGCAGAAAATAACTGGTGGTTTATTAAGCATGCTGCATGGAGTGGGAGCAGTGCAGAGAGAATACCACCTTGGCGTAACGTATGACGGGTAACCATAGCAACGAGGTTGTTTTTGTCAAGTACGGTGGCCCATGCAGTACAATAGGGTGTTGGTCAACTGATCTACAGTCGCCAATTCTGATTGATTATGAATTATTATGAATTTAACAATGATTACTGCCTGATGACATCTCCCCAAATCTGAAAAGCTCACTGGAAGGACACAAGCTGAGGACAATATTATCCTGATATAGAGGGTTTATTTAATTGTCTAGTTGAACATATTCAACGCCCTTTAAAGGAAATACAGCGATGATACCGAAAACCGTGATAATTTTGGTCACAATAACCGTGAAGGTAAATTTTCACACCGTGACAACCCTACTGTGGATTAGACCTCCAAAGCTCCCGCCTCAGTCTGTGACCCAACCCACAATGCACTGGACCCTTCATGATCCTCTTGCAGGAGTGGTTCCACAGGTGGATGAACCCATGTAACTGGTTCAACTGGGAAAAATCTGAACCTTTTATGACAGTCTGAATGACAAACCCAATTCAGATTACTTTAATAGTGGTCCTAAATCCAATCTGATTAGCGACCTCAGTTTAAACAGTCAAGTTGCATTTCATCTGACTTTTACATCAATAACACATGAACCAGTCTGTACCAGAGGAGGCGAGAAGCAAAGAAATCACATGTGAACAATAGATGGAACACGTTTCCCTTCGTCACCTTGTCTGTAATTGGGGTCAGTTCTGACTGAATTGATACACACCCTAACATGTAGCACCCATGCTTACTACTACTACAGCATGCAGCATGTGATGTCACACCTTCTGCCCATGTGCCTCGACATTACACACTGAAGACTGCTGGCAGAGCCTTTAATCTATAATATGAACAATCAAACAAAAAACCCCAGAAAAATACCATAACAGATTATTAAGACCTGCAGTGTGAAATGTAGCCTAAACTAGTTAACTGGTCTGGTCAGTTAGGTCATAATTAACCTCTATTTCTTCAAACCGAGGCTGTTCAAAGAGCTATCCACCACAGGTAACATTGTCCTCTAAAATATAAAAGCAGATTTCCTATGATTTGGACTTTGGTTTCATAAAAGCTGATGTTGTGAAACAACAGACAGCTTCCTGTTAGTCAGGAGGAAGTGGCTCTGTGTCTGATGATGCGTTCAATTACCTCCCAGCGGCCGTAGGTCATGAAGAACAGGGAGAAGGGGATGGCTGTCCCCGACATGGCGTGGGTAGACGGCATGCTGTACTCCGAGTTGTAGAACACCTCCACCTTAACCACTGGTGGGGAGGCGGGCCGGGACCACCCGATCACATCCTTGGTGCACTGACCCAGGTACATGACCCAGACCCAGACCAGAATCAGCCGCCGGCTCACGAAGGCATCAACGTTCCACATGAGGAACGGGAAAAAAGTGATGTAGAAGAACTCGTTGCCTAGCTCGGTCCCGAAAGTAAACAAGTAGTACAAGAACCGGTTCTCAATCACGAACTCCTGTCCCGCGTCCCCAGTCAGGGAGTTCCTGCGGAGGGGTTTCACCATGCTGCCCTGAGGGGAGTCCGGGACTCTATCCCCGTTCTGGACCGGAGCAGAACCCTCTCCGGTACTCCCGTCCGCCACAGACACCGCTGCTCCATTCTGAGAAGCATTTTCAGTCAGACTTTTAGATGCATCCGTCATCCTCCTTCGAACGTCCAGGATACTTTTTCCATCTCCGGCTCCCATTTCCCTCTCAGTCCCTCCGGCGATGTGGTGATGGAAAGCTCCGTTGTTGTGGGACTGAGTCCGGTCCGAATGGGTCGAGCTGTCAGCAGAGACAGGTCTCGGAGCGGGTCCCCGAACACCGCATATGTGCTGAAAGCGGGCGACAAGGCCGGGGTCCTGGAGATAGCTGAGCTGATCCCTAATTTTCTCCATGCTGAGCCGGCTTTTGTCACTCTCGTAGCCGCCAGGAAGCACTCGGGACTGGGCTTCTTTCTGAGAAGTGAACGCTAGCTCCTTGCTAACGTTTGCAGGCTAAGCCAACATTCATTTTTCCTGTCAGAGTCGAACCCAGAACCGCCGGTAAAGTTAACAAAACGGACAAAACCTCGTGTTTAAAACCAAAGCAGATCCCTTGGAACATGGAGACCCGGTTCGGACCGCGGTCTAGGTCAGAACAGCTTGAACCGTTACAGGAACGGGAACTCACCGCGACGCCTTCAGGCACACTCGGAAATGTGAGCTCCTTTATCCACCGTCAAGCGTTAACCCTTAACCATCATGCCTCATGAGATTAAGTATGTTTATTTCTCTTTGTTTTGAGCCCCCCGTCTTGATGTTTTTGTTGTTTTGTTTTTTATCCAGGTGTTTTGCGACGTCTCTTATTTTTGCCCTGATTTTTTATTTTTTAGACCTTTAGACAGGGAATGAGTTTGATAGATTACAAACATTTATTGAATTGTATAATTTGCCTGACTTTTAACACTTGAGTTGTTTGAGCTGAATGTGTAAATATTTCAATTCAAAATGTTTTAATAATGTTTTAATTTTAAAAAATTAATGATTCCTTTATGAAATAACACATTTCTGATTAATACAATTTTCTTACTTGGTTGAATTTTTTGATCAACTTCAGTCCTGATCAAAACAATCTATATTTTTAAATCAGGATTTTAACCATTTAATACCCAGTTGATTACATGATATTATTTATTTATTTATTTATTTATTTTACAAAACACACAAAATGAGTTATTTACTACAAAATAAACATTGGCTTGTTGGGAGATCTTAATTAGTTTGGGATATACAGTATTTAGA
This sequence comes from Callopanchax toddi, assembly GCA_006937965.1. NCBI lineage: Eukaryota > Metazoa > Chordata > Actinopteri > Cyprinodontiformes > Nothobranchiidae > Callopanchax > Callopanchax toddi. The sequence goes on along the minus strand of SSNR01000068.1, from coordinate 801,684 downwards.
ATTATCCTTAATTTTACCGTTAATTATTAGTTTTGTTTTATTATTTATCGTACTACCCTCTGAAGTTACTAAAGGACAATAGTGTTCCATTAACCACATGTTGATAAAAAACTCTAAATGTCATAAACAAACTGGCATTTAGGGTTAAATCCTCAGACTGACTGGATGTCTGGTATTTTGAACAGGGCTGAAGTTGTTCAACAGATTTGTGCTGAAACAAATGTTTTTATAGCCGTTTATTCCTCTAATACTGACTAAAGGGGAGTAGATTAAAGCGAGGGTTCATAATGCCAAGTTTAGTTTTCTCTTTTTTCTTTTCAGTAAAAGATGCGTTTTCCCCTGAATAAAGTAACTTTATCATGTTTAGATTTTCTTCCAGTTAGTGTCAGTGAATATCAGATTGGATGTCTCCATGTTTACTATGAGTCTTCTCGCATTTCCAAATATTAATGAATAATCTTCTGGTTTTTTTATATGTGATTTAACTAATGATAAACAACTGATAAAATCCTATAACATGAGCCAAATGAACAGAATCTAATTCTGTCAGGCAGAACTAATAGCAGGATGTGTTTGAACATATTTCTTCCATTTCTTTTAAAAGTGTAGTGTATCCATCATGTGTAATATATTTGATCGTGCAGCTGACTGGGTTGATGGTGTATTTTCTTAGGACTTTAGTGAAAACTTTTGCACATTTGCACAACCCCTCAGAGAAACACACGAAACATTTCACTCAAAATATTTTATTTTACAAGAAATCACCTGAAATATGTTTAACGACTCCCTTTCAAAATAATTTCTCTTAAATATGATTTTTTCTTCAAAATATAGATATACATTTGATTTAAAACACCCCACTCTTGTCTGACAGCAGCCTTCAGATTGTTCTTTTGTTGTTGTTTTCTCTGTCATTATGATTGTTTTTAACACAGTGACACTTCAGGACAGATTAAACACTCTGAGGGAGTGAATATGAAGGAAACCTCCATCCATGTTGGACACAATGGACAGTTTAATAAAGTTAGACATCGTGTGGTCAAATATCTGCTGTCAGTTTAGCAAAACTCACACGAGGAGGAGAAATAACAAACATAATGTCTGACTGAAGGCATTTTAAAATAAAGGTATATGACAAAGTTTTTTCACAAAATATTTAACCACAAAAAACAAACAAAAAAAAAAAAACATTAAAAGCAAATTTTAAAAAATCTAAATGGATCATCAGCACCACTGATCTGTGGTTAGATAAGGTCTTCTTTTAAATGAGCATCTTGAAATAAATGACTTTTAACAAAAATAGTGTTTTTTAATCATAGAAGTGTTTCAGTTTTTTAAAATCTATGTTTACACAACAAAAGTATAGGTTACAGTCACTAAAATACATGAATAGAAACTTGAATTTAAGCTTTTTTTTGTAAAATCATGTGTCACGATATGTAAATACTGAACTGGGGTTGGGATTCATCCATCCCTCACCATCTTTTATCAACTTCAGCAGAAAAAACTTGGCTTTCAAATCAACTAGTTGACCAGCAGAGGGCGTCAAAGTGCTGCAAAATGATAATACAGTTCATCAAGAGCAGAAAGAAACCCTCAAACATCAACTAAATGTCTCAGGCTCTTCCTAGTGTAATTCACACCATCCAGGGAATGTTTCACAAACATATTCATCACAGTAGCACAAAGAAAACAAAAGCAAATCAGTGCATCAGGTGCAGCCTGCTGACTAAATCCCTGACTGAGCTCACGCTTCACATGAGCAACTAGAATCAAAGTCAACAAGACGGCAAAAAGAAAAGCTTTAAAGCTGGATGTTAAAAGCAGGTGTCCTGCTGATCTCAGAGCAGAACAATCAGGGTCTTATCAGCTCAGGCACAAATCAGCGTACAACACCCCTCCTTGTTTCTGTCAGTGAATCCAGGGAGAAAACAGCAGCCGCTTTCCTCTGGATGAGCTGCAGATCTGTGTGGGAACTCACGTTTCTGTCAGGGCTGGAGGGTCAGCCGTGGTCGTCCAGCTGGCAGAGCAGAACCTGGTGGTTGGAGGTGAGGTCCGGGCAGGTCCACAGGCAGCCGCCCGACGGGCAGCATGGTACCAACCGGTAACGCTGCAGCTCCTCCAGGCAGATGGGTGGGGAGCAGCAGTCTGTCACCAGCACCTTCACCCTCTTCCTGTCTGGGTATATGAGCCTCTGCTGCCCCCCCTCCCCAATAATCTCCACCTGCTCTTCTTCCTCTATCTCATCTTCCTCCTCCTCTGCCTCCAGCTCCTCCTCCTCATGGTGGATCTTTCTCAACAGGTTGTTGATGAGGACGGAGCGCCTCAGATAAGCTTCAGGGTCCTCCAGGAACCTCAGCTTCTCAAGAGACAGCTTCAAGATGCAGCTCCGGTCCTCCTGCAATATCAGGTGCTGCAGGTGCAAACACAAAGCCAGCACAGGTCAGGTAGTCCTCTCACAGCGTACACCGGAATTAAACAATCAATAAGAGGTTCAGGATGAGCGCAACACAACCTCCAAACAATTCTGTTACGGATTTTAAAGAGAAAAATCCTTCATTTGTTTCACTAAAGAGAAACAGTTTTAATGCTCTAAGATAAAAAAAAACCTTTATATGAGGCTGAAGGACAACCAATAATAGAGAAAAGAAGTAGAATAGTGAATGTTGAAGAGACAGAACAGAATTACAAGAATCACACTAATGGAAAAGTGCAGAATGAAAAGCAAATAAAGCAAACATCAATAAAACAGAAGCTCGTCTATTTGCTGCCAAACAAAGAAAGTACAAAACCAAAGTCTGTACTTTTTGAAAATATCCATGTAGGCCTCCATGTAGATCCTCCTCCTCCGCATATTTCCTCTTGAAGTAAGCAACTTTCGACGTTGTTGATGGGTTTAGACTCTCTCACAGGAAACAACCTGTTGGGGGGGGGGGGACAGATATGAGATCATTTACTGAGGTAACCATTACATGGCTCATTTTACGTTTTTCAACTCAACAACTATTGAGTAAATATTGTTTTAATAGACCAGCTCAGTCTGTTTGGTACAAACATCATATTTTTGTCTTCTGCAAACTTAACCATGTCCACTTGTGGCTCTCTGAGTGATTTTGTGCACCAGAGGTTTGCTGTGTCTCCCAGCGTGGAGCTCCACTGGTATTTAATAGAGAACCAGCAGGTCCAGCTCTGGAGCCCTGAGCTTAGATGAGAGCAGGTTGACTCTGAGCTGATGTGACTGACGTTACAGGGTCTGGGGAAGCTGTGGTGAACATTTTGCTGCTGCTACATTGTTAAGTATGATGGTTGGTGGGTCAGTGTTGGTCTGGAGAAGCAGATCCGTGGAGGAACACACAGACCTGTACAAGAGAAAACATGGAACCCTGACTGTTATTAGGTATCAGGATGGAACCCTTAGACCCCCTGTTAGACCTTCACTGGTGCAGTGGGTGCTTGGTTCTTCCTGGTCCATGATAATGGCCTCATGTGGCAAGAGTCTGCAGGTAGTTCTTGAGGAACAAAAAACTGATTCCATATAGCCTCCATCCAGAAAAAGGTGGCTTGCCTTCTCCTGCATGGTCAGGAGAGAGGTCCTGCCTCAAGTGGTGGAGTTTAAGTATCTCAGGGTCTTGTTCACAAGTGAGGGAAGGAGGCGGATCGGGGCAGCGTCTGCAGTGATGCGGACACTGAACCAGTCTGGTGAAGAAGGAGCTGAGCCAGAAAGCAAGTAAATGAGCATGTAAATGATGTAGCTTTAAACTTTTTTTCATGCATCTTAACAACATTCTAACATAGTTAGCTAAATATATTGTGGCGATTAAAAAAATGAAAGAAATCAATAAGGTGGTTTCCTCGTATTTCTCTAAAGACCTCAGCCAATCATATGTTTCAAAAGCAACCATTTGACAGTCTGACTGTCTGTCTCGCCAAAGCGCCTCACTTCTGCATTGCTTGGATGCATGCTGGAGCATTTTAAAGCAGAACATCCCAGAAGTGAGAGAAGGACAGAAACAGCTGGCTGAAACCGCTTCAATTTTAGGAAAAAATACCAGATTCTCAAAAAGAAAAACACTTTTTCAGCTAGCAGAAACCAAAAAACGTTTGGACGTAGAAAGAGAAAAAACCTGGGTGAACATTAGCATAGCATTTCTACGGCTGGTGTTCTGCATTCTTTTGTTACTGTGGCATTGAGTGGTCCCATTAGGGTTGGGCGATGTGTAACTTTCCCCAGTCGTCCATCGTCAGTCCAAAAATTGACGATGGGCGATTTATTTGCACAGGTGACATGTTGACAAATTTGTGGGTGGAGCAATGTAAGCACACATGGATTGATTTACCAAATTAGAACTCAAAAGTCCCAAAATAGGGAAAATAGTTGCCAAAAAACAACGTCGCCTATTTGGGGTTAGTTTGGCCTTAAAGTGCCTGTGACTCCATATTTAAATCACTTTATATTAAACAGGTGTAATCTTTGATGCCTCTAGATCAGCGTTGCACCATTATAACTCAAAATACGCTGTAATTATTTCCTAACGAGCAACTCAGAGATCAGAAGAAAGCGCCGCCTTCCGGTTCTGCTGGGTTTCTCCTTATTTGGCAGCCTGACACTTCTGCTGCAGCAGGGGGCAGTGTTGTCACGTGAAAGAGAAACGAAACTGAAACTAAACACTACACGGCGGCACTGCCTCGCTCCAGGTGTCGTGAACGTGCATGTGGGCGGAGAATTTACCATATAAGCAAGTCCGGATCACTATGACCTCATAGCGGGCTGGAGTGAAAAAAACTGTTTGAAACCTGGGTCTGAAATCTGGAAGAGCTTCTCACTGGCTGTACTAGGAGACAGATGGACGCCGTTTTTTGCTCTTTCTGTCATGTTTAAGGTGAGAACTCAACATTGCAACATGATAGATAAGTCAGAAAACATGGAAACCGATGTCATGGGACCTTTAAACAGACGTATAATCCAACATCTAGTGTTTACCCTAGTGATGAGTGTCCTAACTAAGCTAACACAACTAGCATCAGCTGCTGCTGCTCCGTCACCAAAATCGCTCAAAAAGATTTCAAACAGCGGCAGAGATTTATTTTATGGAAGCGACGTTCACTGAAGGGGCTTTTTATTTGCATTTCAGTTTTAGTTTCATTTTGTATTTGCTGTTTGTTTCATACTGAGCTGAAGACAGATGAACTCAGCCCAATGTCCTTTGTGTGTGTGTGTGTGTGTGTGTGTGTGTGTGTGTGTGTGTGTGTGTGCGTGCGTGTGTGTGCTTTTTATGGGGGAGGGATGAGAATGTGGTTTATGTGGGGTCAATTTAACTTGTTAAGCACCTTGAGTTACAGTTTTTTTCTGTATGAAAGGCGCTTTATAAATAAAGATTATTATTATTATTATTATTATTATTATTAACACCGGACCGGTGTTAGTATTACACTCGCCAAACTGGTAGCCGACCCGTAAACACAGTTTAACTGGAAAAAAGCCAGTCTCTGACCGTTTCCCTCCCCACCACCACGGTTATTATTGAGATACATTTATTTTCTGAACACAAGCTGCTGTCGTTCTGTCTGTCTGCCACGGGGTGAGTAAATAAAATCACTGCTGCTCTCGGAGGCAGGAGGAGGAGGAAACAGACTTTGCTTGCAGCCGGGAGGAGTTTGTGTGAAACGTTTAAAAAGAGCATTATTTATTATTTTTACATGGGCTTTATCCTTTGACTTCAAACACCAAACATTGTTAATAATTAAGAAATAAAGTTATAGGGGGACGAATAAATCGTTCTTGAGAAACAGGCGACGATGGGCTCAGCCAATCGCAGATGGTCGATAGAGTCGTCTGATCGCCCAGCCCTATAGGTCCCATATCAGGGGGAGGTGTGGCATAAGCATTACAGCCGACTAGCCAAATTTAAAGTTTGGAGCTGATTTGAGTTGATATCTTTTACACAGCAAAACTAAAAAGTATTATTGAAATAATTTTAGTTTTGACTTCAGTTTGGATGAAAATGTCCTTTTTTAAAAATGACCTTCTTAAAGGATCTTGGCCGACTAAAGCGGAGCATCAAAATTAAAGCATCAGTTTTAGTGCAGACACCTGATAAAACGTTGTTTTAAACAAGTTGATTATCACAGATTTATACTAAATGCTACATCACTCTTCAATTACCTGATGAGAGATTTTAAAACAGCTTCCAGCTTTTTGTCAGGTAACATTTTCATCCTGAAACTTCCTGTTTAAATTTCACGTTTGGACATTTAGAGTGGATTTTATATCTTTGGCTGCTGACAGGTTGAATGTGTGGCTTTAATCAGACTTTCAGGAAAAATGACTGATTTGAAATCTGCTGATTTTGTAGAGGTAACATTAATGTGCATGACAACATGAACACTAAGGAAAACATCAGAAAAAAAAGTCAGTTCTTTACTAATGGATGTAATTTAAATAAACCTCTGTTTAGAGAAACATCCTATAGGACTAGAACTGTGTACACATTTAGAAATAGTGTCAGGTCCTGTCCCCGCTGTTTAGTTTAGCCTGACTCCTCCCCTGTGTTTTCTGTTCCTCCTGTCTCCATGCTCTAATCCTCCACAGGTGTATCTCGTCATCCCCGATCATCTCCCTCCCTATAAGTACTGCTCAGTTCCATCATTACCTCCTGCTGCTTCCTTGCCTGCACCTATTCTGCTCAGTTCTAACAATTTGTGTACAAACTGCTGTGAAATGTGTGAGGTTTAAGTTTTTAAAAAAGTTTTTGCTTTGGTCTTCTTGGCTACATTTGTTCTAGCAATCGGCTCATGACTTCCGATAGGGTGTAAACTCTATTTCTCTGAACAGAGGCTGTTTGTGAAATAAAGGGACTTAAATGGTGTAGAAAGTTTAAAGAAAAGATTAACACATGATGCTTAGGTTGGAAATATTAAATCTACCTTTGGACCCTTGACGTTTTTAGTATTTAAAGATGCACTGATTGGCAGAGAGTGAGATGATGTCATAAATAAATGCCATAAACCACTGATCCATTCAGAGTTATGGATGAAACCATTCATGTTGGCTCTCCTGAGGCTGGTGCAGTGACTCACACAGACTCTACATCCAGCTGCAGCCCAACAGGGACGAACGCTGATGGATGAATGAGCAGACAGAGAGGTGTGTGTGTGTGTGTGTTTCTCATGCAACAAATATGTTCATTAAAACTACTAGCAGGTCTCTATTTTTGATCATTTGAGGAATATATCCAGACTGAGAATATTTGTTCACCAAAACTTTAAAATAGGCATCTAAGCTTATGTAAATCTGACCTGCAAACGCCCACCAACTGTAAAATCATCTAGGTTAACCCTTAAAGGACAGAATGTTCCAAATGTTACTGCAAACTATTAAAAGAACTTCTTTCAGTTTTATCATTTTAGTTATTCATTTATTTTAATTTTTTTTCTTTTTTAAGCTTGAAATAAAACCCAGGCTGAAAATCAAAATGTAAAACATGCTATCAGGTGTGTTCGCTTATCCAATAAAGACACAAAATGACTTCTCTCAAAGTGAAGGATACTGAATGAACCACAGTGAAGAGAAAACAGAAACAATCCTCCAACCATCCATCCATCAGGAAGTCTGAAGGGAAACTCTCACTCATCCTGTTCAGGAGGCAGGTTCACATCTCACCTCAGAGCCAGGAGCAACAGGACACAACTCCAGCTGAAGGTGTTGCCTTCCCCATCCTCTACTGGACCTTCTGCATAGTTGATCTGGTTTCTATGGTTACCGAGGACAACTCTCTTCACATCCTGTTTCTGTTCCTGACCCACATAGTTTAATCTTATCTTTAGCTGCTAAGTCAGCCTTTTAAAACCAAAATGTTTAAAATCATATGCTTATCAACTATAATTTTTCTAAAATATTCATAAGTTAGAGTGCAGCAGCCCTTTTATTTATTTTTTTGCTTTCATTAAATTAAAGAAAACTTTCGTTTTATCAAAAGTCACTAAAAACAACTTGTTGCTTTCTTTTCGATGAAAACTTTCCATCAGTTATTCAGTTTGTGGTGTTTCTTACCGTGACAGCCGTCGGTGCTGCAGCAGCTCAACCCCGGAACAGCTCTGGATGTCCTCACAGCGGCGGCACGTCCACCGACCTCACCCCGGCGCAGCGACGCTCCCGCTCGGCTTCGGCTCGGTTCGAGTCGGCGGACAACTCCAGCTCCGGTCGCTGTTCCCTGGAATTTGAAAATATCTCGTTCACAGTAAACGGGAGCGGGCACGCGCACGGGTCTTCACGCGCCCTGATTGGTGCGCACGAGGCCAGATGTTTCCTGTTGCTAGGAGACTGCATCCGTCACCACCGTCAATGTGTCTGTTTGTTCTGGTAACGACATAAAGCCGCCAGTTGTTCTGCTCGTTTCTAATTCCTTCAGAGACATTTGGACTCGTTGCAACCATTTTTCATTCTTTTTCATTTTAAATGTTTTTACCACGGGCAAAGATCAATGGAAAAGTCAAGAAAGAGAGCAAAAACACTAAAACTGTTTAATTTATTATTGTCTTTTAGAAAATATATTTTATTTTACATTTTAGGAGGTTAATAGTGGATAGGGAGAAACTAATAAACACATATGTGAAACAACATGAAGGATTTTAGCTCAATATTCATAGGACGCCTGGAGAATATTCTGAGGACAGAAAACCAGCAACTACAACCTCAGTGTTTCTGTTTTCATAATATGTAAATTAAGCACTACGTTAATTAATTAAAAACGTAAATAAATACAAATCAGAACTAAAAAAGCCATCTGACCAAAAAATGGATCCCAACAAATCAGATGGCAGACAGATGTAACCACAGCAGGTTGCTGATGATTTTAGAGGCAACAACCTCTGTGCAGCTGGTGCCCAGGTTAGCACGCCTGACGTCATGAAGGAATTAGTCCATCATATTTTCCTCTCCTGAACAGATCAACTGCATTCACTGTTGTTGTTGTTTTTTCAGTTTATATCTAAGTATGGAGGTATTATTGTTGCAAAAAGATTCACACACTTGTACCATGCTATTTGTAGTTTTTCTCTTCTCTACAAATATCCATAATACAAAAGATGTGACGTTGTAAATTAGAAAACAAATTAAACATTATTATACAATTTACTTTTTCAGAATAAACATGATTTTCCAGTAACATCTGAAGGCAACACGGCTGTCAGAGTTGGTTGAGATGATGGAGGAAATTCAACAGCCTGAAAAGATTATAATAATAATAAAACTTAACTTTATGTTTATTCACATAGCAGGTGAACACAATTACCAAAGACGCTCAGAGGTAGTGATCTACGACTGAACGTATTAAAGGAACAGTTCGCAACTCCTATGGCCTCTATAGGTCTCATGTTATGACAACTTTTTAAATAATCTAGAGAAGCTAAACTGATTGTTGAGGAGAAAACAACAATAATCTCTCCAAACACCTGCTCTTTAGCTACAACCAGCTTATAAAGGTCACAGCTAGGTTTAATTTAGACTCCCATCTCAAATGTACGGATCCTTTTTATACTTCACACTCTGACTAACGTTAAGTCAAACTTTTTTATTTAATTTTTACAAAAAAGACTGAAGTGTTTTATTCACCAAATCTGACTCTCAGCTCTCAAACTTCACCAAAATAATCCAAAACATCTGATTCTTCCACTTCTTTGTTCTTCCTGGCCGACTGATCTTCTTGTGGCACTAAAACTACATCTGTATAGCAGAATTTGAGGATTTTTATTTTGCTGTTTCCAAGTATAACTTAATATGGTAGTAAGGGATTCACCTTCTGATATGGACCTGCTTTGGTTTTATATTTTTTCTCACACTATAAAGATCCAAACATAGACAGATTTATAAATAAAATAATGTAAAATAAAACATACATAGGCCATTCCCCTCTCCTGGCTCCTTATTGGTGGTTCCACCACTGTTTTGATCAAATAATCTGTAAATAAAAAGTCACCTTCACAGTTCAAAACAGTTCTCTTTAATTTAAGATTTTTAAAACTTATCATATAGATCAGGTATTGTATGGCAAGAAATACATTTTCCATTTGTGTTATAGCTCCAGACTTGGTTCTTGATGCCTTGTTATGGATTTAAATAGAACAGGTTTGCGTCTGGGATTTAGCTCCGGTCCAAACATGCAGCCTGCAGCAGCATCTGCAGGAAACAATATGAAGGTTTCATGCACATCAGAATCATCTCTGTGCAGTGGTAGATATGTTTCATCTCAAAATGTTACAGGCACTTCATCAGCAGAGTAAATGTACAACATCTGCAGGACAATCTGAAATATACAGTATAGCATGCAGATAGTAATAGTAGTAAACAGATACTGCTAAAAATATAATATATATCGTAGATTTTGTACAAGTCAACATGCATAAAATACATTTGCCTGTGCAGTAAAATACAAGTCATGTAACCATTCACAAGAAGCCGTAGAGCAGTGCTGATATCAAACAGTTTTTCTAATAGAAACTTCCTCTGAGAACCAGTTTATAAAACTCTGACACTTTTTCTCATTTTCCTACTATTAGGGCCAGTTCACATGGCAGGATTTTCAAATTGTCAACCAATTTCAAATCATAAGAGACCACGCAGCAATAAAAATACAAGTGTTGATCTTCTGCTCCTAGTATGTGGTGTTCAGAGACAGAAAACACATCGACACAAACCGATTTCATGCGCAAACTTTTTTTTTCTCGCAGAACTTTGAGATCAAACATGACTTCAGAGTAAACAAACACGACAGCTTTAATTTATTATAAACAATGCACTTGTTGCCAGGTATAACAAAGAATAAAAACAGCTGTTTGGATTTTGGACTCCCTTCTCTCCGTGCAGCTCGCTCTCTGATTGGCTACACGCCACATTTCACAGGTTACGTGCTCGTTTGTCCTTGGGGGACGCCACACACACTATGATGTCGGGCCAAGACAATCCAACATGTTGGAATTCCCAGATTGGTGATCAGAGGACCTGATGTCCTGCCGAGCGGACCAGAGCACTCCTAACACACGACGGGAATATCTGATGACATCATCTTTTGAGACATTATGGTGATTAGGGGCATCTGAAGGGTAGAGTTGGGACAAAATCAGCTTAATTATCCTGCCGTGTGAACCGGTCCTTAAGCAGAGACAAAACATTCTTTAAATTAGCAGCTACAAGGAGACCCCAACCAACCACATACTATTAATGAACCTGTTCCATGTTCCATCACAAGGTTAATCATTTCAACCTAATAGAAAATCCCAGAGAGTTGGTTAAGTAAACAGAACAGAGACTTATAGTTTCTGTTGTAGATCTTTGACATAATGTCTTTAGCACAAAACATCACTGGAGTTACAGAACTTCAGCTAAAAGTGACGCCTAACATTTCCGTAAACATAGGTTTCCATAACGAGTTGAGGGTGTATCGACGTCGTTCACCCATTGGCTGCTGAGTTTCAGACATTCTGTTGCAGATCTGCTGCTGTGTTCGGGATCGTGGTCTTGTGTGACCAGTTTGGTCTAAACCTCAGACAGAAGGACTCACATCTGACTGACTTTGGTCTACAGAGGAGTTCATGTGGACTTAGTGAAAGCAAGGAGCCCAAACCATCAGCCCTCCACCGCCGCGCTGACAGTAGGAGCTGTTTGTGCTTGTATGTGTTGTTTGGTCTGGAATGGAGCGTTTGTTGTTTTCTTATCTTTTTATGAACTTTGCAAAGTGATGTTGGGGTAAGTTTGCTGAGATTTCCACTCCAGTTGTTTTTATTTGTTAACTCAACTTGGACTTAAGTTTGGAAATGACCGTTACCCTTTCCCAGATTGATAGGTGATGCTAGTTACTTCTCTAAGGTCCTTGCTGGTGTCTTTCCTCTGTGAAATAGTGTTAACACACACCTGTATGCTCCAGGTGGTTGCACTGATGATAATGATGATCAATGCACCCTTTGAACTCTGTCCTTTAGTGCCATGTATAGGATGTAAGCTGTATGTGCCTCGACTCTGATGAGTTATGCAAATGATTCTTGAACCATGTCTGTAATCTTTGCTCTTGGCTGAACTTTTGCTCACGAGGAATAAGAGTCAGAATTATCAGCAGCATCACCATCACTGAACAATTCAGTGGCTGTAACTAGTAATTACCACACTTAGAGCCTTGGAGGGGAAAAGCACTTTCCCTGCATGTTATTAACAGCTGTACTGAAACGTTTAAAGCCTCTTTTCAGCTCAGAATCAGTGGGTGTTGACGTGAGCTTTGCCATGTGAATGAGACGACATACGTAGTTCAGGCCTGGCAGCATTATTCAGGCCTGATGAAGATCATCTCAATGGAGTGAAGAGTCTCCAGCTGCTGGTCTTCCTGCCTGCAGTGGCTGGAGTGTTGGAGAAAATGAATGAGTGCTGAGCATGAATGAGACTTGAATTCTAAAGTAGTTTGATTCTCCTCTCCTGCTTTATGATCACATGCTCCTTCAGAGGAAATGCTGCAGTGAAATAGGATTTAAATATGAGGGGAAAACCAGCCGTAAGTCCAACAGAAAAATACAAAAAGCCTTTGGTTGAAATGAAATGGACTGTACTTGATTAAGTTCAACTTCTTTTGGTTCTTTATTATTTTATTATTTATTTATTATTATTATTAGCTTAGCGTAAAACACTATAAGTGAATGGTACCTACTAGCATGCTATTAGGTACCATTCACTTACAGTGTTTTACGCTAATGCTAATGCTAATGCTAATGCTAAAGGAGTATCAAATATCCACCTGCCGGATCAGGAAAACAGCTGGGCTGTTTACAAATAGTTTTTGCCCACTTATCTAACTCTGAGGAATATGGCAATAGACAAAAAATAACTTACCGGTGGAGTGTCCCTTTAAAGACGACAGCAGGGGGAGGAGTCAGTGGGCTTTGACTGTTGGATATCCGTTAGGGATGTGAAATTATACAAGAAAGTATATATACATATATATATATGTATATATAAATATGTGTATATATATGATTTTTTGGAATCGCACTAAATCAGTACATATGAATCTATTAATTGAGATTTTATTCATGGCCAATTCATGTGGGGCTTGTGACATCATCGCAGCTAAACTACAAATGTTCTCCTTTCAATTTAGTCACAAACACATTCACTTCCAACTATAAAAAAGCAGCAAAAATTGTCTTATTTTTCTATTTTTTATTCATTTTAGGCAATAAGGATTATAAAATGTTGTAAATTTATAATAATAACAAAATACTAATTATAATACCATGGTAATAACAATGTCAGATAATATTATTTAACTTTAATTCAAACATATTTTTAGAGTTTCTTTTAGTTGTGTAGTATTTCTCTGTAAAGTTTAGGTCAAGTTTTAACGAGGTATAGATTAGAGCAGTTGACCATTGAAGGGTAATTATGACTCATTTGATCAAGCCGTGTCACGTTTCTCTCACTTTCTGACTAAATTAAGACGATGGATTCTGTGACTAGGTGAAAATGGAGAACTCTTCGAGACATTTCAGAAACTTCTTTGCAAATCCCATGTATAAAAGTCACCAGCAGCCAGTCACACGGGCTTTTGTAGCAGAGACGACGTGACCCTGGGTGTGACTGGACTCTCTCTTCGCTCTCGCAGTAACTCAACATCAACAATCAATCACCCACAAATGGAAACATCAGTAATTTGATTCACAACACTTTCCTGTGTTAAAGTGTGGCTAAAAAGATTCTGGTGTGTGAATGTGTGTGTATATATGAAAAAGCAGTGTGTGTGTGTGTAATGAAAGCCGCTGTGTGTTTTGTGGAACCCTGACTGAGTCCTGACCATACAGGACAGTAAACTGGTTTCATTATTCTTAGTCTTAATCTAGTGATTGGTCTAGATGTCCAGATCTGTGTGTGATCGTTATCTTTTATCCTTAAAACGCTGCTCAAACCTCCAGTGATGTTACCTTTTCTGTTCTCATTACTGACCGACTTTCTAACTGAAGAACAACCTTAAAACAGAGAGTGGGGTCACGGCTCCAGCAGGATGTGCCAACGGCAGACCTGCTGGCCTCGACTCTCCTTCATGTCCTGCCAGTGGAGCTGTTCCTCCTCACCACTGCTGTTCTGACCCAGCGCCGCCCAGCCCACCATCTCTTTGCGTTTCATGCTGCGGCGGTTGTAGATGGAGATCAGCAGTGTGACGTCAGACAGCTGGAACAGAGCCACCTGGAAGACAAAGGTCTCCTTGTAGACTGGGTTGGGCTGGCCGCGGCGCACCGACGTCTTACACCGAGAAATCTCCTGACCCACCGAGTTCAGCAGAGTCAGCCGCCCATAGGTGTCTGGACCAGAGAGGAGGAGAAGGGACAAAGAGTGAGGAGGAGTTTGCCTTAGTGCTGGTGTTTCAGAAACTTGTAATTTTTTGTTTCCTCCTGTTGATGATTACATTTTCCTGGAGATGGTCCAAGAAATGTGAGTAGCTGCAATTAAAAGTGTAGCTTAAACCCTCAAAAAGAACAACGTGGAAAAAATATAAAAAGGGAAAATTACATTAAAAATAATAAAACCTTTTTTGACCTTAATATATTTAATATTTCGTCTGATCAGCTTGATGTAATAAACATTCATTCCTGCATTTTATTCTACAAAAGAAGAATATGATAATGAGATATTTCAAACAGCTGGTTTTAATCTGGATTTTTACAAAGAGAGTCAAAAAATGAGCATCTCGACTGGTCATCTGGCGTACCGGGCATTGCCCAGTGGGCTGCATGACGCACAGGTTTAGGCCAGTCCGAATCGGCCCAGCCAGAACTGGCCCGGGCAACTGTGTGTTATGTTGTGGTTTAAAAAGCGAAGCAGACCGCGGTCTGGATCTGGACCCAATGCCTGCTCTGTCTGGACCGCACAGTGGATCCAGGGCTGCAGGTTATAAGTCCACATTGTGGCGCGGTGCTGGTCCAGGGGAGGCTTGGGATGAACTGGTGGGCTGCTAGCACCAAAAATGCCAGGGCCATGTTTTGTTCCCAGTCCAGCCCTGCATCTCACTGAACTGCAAAGAGTTGTGACAAAATGTGCAAAAATTTCTGTTGCTCACTAAAACGACTGAATAGGGTTGGGTCACGTTGTAAACAATCTCTCCCAAAATCCTCTCACACATTTTGCACTTTCTGATTCACAGAAAGCAAACCGAAAAGGGCTCTAAGCAAGGCACTTTGAAAACTCTCTTGAACATGTTGACTGTGATTTGTCATAAACATTAGCAGCACAGTAAGATTTTTGTTTTAATTAAAGTTTAAGGATTTGAAGAGCAAAGAAAAGTCAGGGAACTTTCAATTCTTTTGCAGAAAAATTTATGTTGTGCAAAGAAAACATGTAAGAGGTTTTCTGGTCTATCTACAGTTCATTATACCTGAAAAGAATGAAACTGGATATTTTTGTATATTAATGACAATGAGGAAAGCCTTAGTTGGATGCCAATGATTTCCAGTCCCTCAGACGGTGCCTTATCAAGAACTATCATCTGTCAACAACTTTTAGAATCGTGTGGATTAGGGATTACTACAAAGTTACATTCATGTATGTAACTTTAAACTATGCTGTACTAAAATAGAAACCTTTTGTTAAAGTTTTCCAGAGGCAGCATTAACTTCTCTGAGCTTAGAGGATTCTGGGATGGATCACCACCCAATGGGAACATGGATCAGAGTAGGAAGAACTGGTTTAGTAGATCTTTGTTGGAAGAAATGGACGCATCCATCAAGACCTAAAGATAAAGGAGCATCCAGACTGTTGTCAACAACACATCTGTGATGGTCAAAGCTTGGATCAGTCAGTGTTTACAGTATGTCAAAGCTATAGTTCCCACTTCAGTGATGGCGGCATTAACGAGGAAACGTCCAGCAGAGATGTTAAAGCAATATGTCTGCCTTTAAGACCAGGTGTCACCTTAAGACATGTTTGTAGGAGGACTGAGACAAAACATCACCTGAGTCTTGTGGGAAGGAACTGAAACATTTCAAGGCAATAAGGAAAGCGTTGAAAAGCAGTACCTCTGCCTGTGAACTGTGAATGCAGTGTTTGTGTTTGAGATACGGAGCCTGTGCGGACCTGGAGGTTTGTTAATGGCCAGGTTTCTGAAGTGGCTCCCTTTGATGAGCTCCACAGACATGCGTCCTGTGGTGGCATTGTAGGAGAGGCCAACCAGCAGCTCAGGGACGCCACCGTGGGTCAGAGACTGAGTGGATGAGGCGCTGTCACTCTGAGACACAGCAGACAAACTCAGCTGGGAGTCCAAACTCTGAAAACAAAAGTGCAGAATGACATCACGAACCAGTAAAGCAACACATTTCTACGAGTTTGTCTTTGCCTCCAACTCTCACCTTAAGGTTACTTTGAGGTTCCAGAACCAGCGTCACTTCCATTGTCCCCCCGTCTGGGTCGAGCCCTCCTAAACGCAGCACTTTCTCCCCCATCATTCTCTCACGGGACATTCTTCCCCCCACAGCGTACAGCCTGAACCTGACGGCAGACGCCTGCAGGTTGGAGGACTCTAGACGCGAGAAGCGAAACGTCTCGTTGAAGTGCGCCAATGAGCCTTTCTGCACCGACGTCCTGTGGCGTTGCTTCTTGGAGGGAAGCAGGACCATGTGCACCTGCCAGGAGTCCATGCCGCTGCGAGCCTTGTCAGGAATGTCACGGGCCATGATCACGGTGACCATCAGCCTCTCGGAGTCCGCCAGATACTCCAGAGAGAGGACCAGGTCTCCACATTTAGAGATGGGGGTTCGAGGGGGAGCATAGGCGGGCTGAGACAAAGGGTCATCAGGAGGAGCCTGTTTAAGCTGAGAACAAACATTTAAAGTGGATGTTACTCAATCAGTCATGATGACCTTCAAACTGTACAGAAAGTTGCTACTTTAGAATAAATACAATTTAAAAATCAGTTTACAGGTGCAACACACATGATGTTATTTATTTTTCTGTAAAATCAAATAAAAAACTATAAAGATTGAAACAGTTTTCTCCCATTTGTGCTGTAGTCTCCAAACTGGGCTGGGTGTCTCTTGTGGCAGCACTACAGCCATGCAGAAGGTTTTCACTAAGTTTGCAGCTTCAGTGTTTTTAGATCTTTTTGTCAGATGCCTCTATGGTTACTGGAGAATAATTAAAAGCCTTTCATAGTTTGCAAGTGCTTCTATTAACTAGGGTAACCATATTTTGATTTTCACAAAAGAGGGCACTTGGCTCCGTCGTGAAACATTTTGATACCGTTTAATTAGAGACTTAAACCTTTTTAAAGTATGTCATCTCTGTGTGGTTATGAAGAATAGTTAAATAAAGGAAGGTTGAAAGCAAAGTTATATTCATTATTATCATCAAAACAAAACAGGAGGAGGACTGTTCAACTCAAACAACCCGACCAACAGGAATAAATAACTTAAAATCACTCCTCTGTCTTTAAATAAGTTAGTTAAGTTAAAACCAAAGCAATACTAAGATATATAAATACAATAAAGTCTGGATAAAACTGGACACAACAAGACAAAGTTAAAAGTGGACTCCCACACCTAAAAAAACACTTTGTCAGTCTAGTTAAAATACTTTAAACACTCTCTAAGACAAAGCTAAAAACTGTGGAATCCCACACCTAAATCACTTTGTCTAAAACTACTTTATAAAAACTCAGCTCCGAACACAAACACCCAGGGGGACCGCAGAACCCGTCTAACGACTGGCTGGCGTGTCTTTTAAGCAGTGCTCCCACTGAGCGGCATGGCGCTGTCCGAGGTGCTGGACCGTAACAATAACCTTCAGATGGGCTTTCACAAGTCAACAAGTACAAAAATGACCCAGAAATAACCCAGCCAGAGTGGGATTCAGACCTGCGACCCTCCAGTTGCAAGACCAACGTCTAAACCCACTGACCTACTGCCTCCAGACAAAAATCTCAGGAAAGCTACACCTATGTTTTGGCATCTTGTGAACTTCAGGAGCAGAGCGGCAGCCCGCTGTCTGTTCTGTCTGAGTGGGAAAAAAACCCTCAAAGCAGCAGCTCAGGGATGACATCACACTACTTTATTTCATCCATCACACCAGTTAATTTAAGTACATGCCTAATTCCAGTGAAAAACAATTCAACCCGGACATTTTCATTCATTTGTGAAAGCCCCCTGGACGCCCTGGACAGAACGTGAACAGAATAATAATAATAATGCATCAGTTTTATATAGCGCTTTTCTAGGTCACTCAAAG
Source organism: Callopanchax toddi (assembly GCA_006937965.1). Lineage (NCBI taxonomy): Eukaryota > Metazoa > Chordata > Actinopteri > Cyprinodontiformes > Nothobranchiidae > Callopanchax > Callopanchax toddi. Next base: position 783,437 of record SSNR01000068.1, on the reverse strand, counting down.
ACGCTTTACAGAGTTGCATTATTCATTCACACAGTCATTCTCACCGGTGGTGGTAAACTACGACAGACGTCTGTAGCCACAGCTGCCCTGGGGCAGACTGACAGAAGCGAGGCTGCCATTCTGCGCCATCGGCCCTTCTGACCACCACCAACATTCACACACAGTCACACTCACATTCACACAGGCAAGTTGGGTGAAGTGTCTTGCCCAAGGACACAACGACAATCTAACCCAGCCAGAGCTGGGGATCGAACCGGTGACCCTCCGGTTACCAGACCGGCCACTCTCCCAACTGAGCTAGGGCCGCCCCAGAGGACCTGTCCAGGGAAAAGAGGACGTTTGGTCACCGTATACTAACAGGGGTGCACCTAATTTTGTGTGATTGGTACTGTGACGGCACCAGTCTTCAAAGGAGTGTTCGGACAGAGGGATCTGGTACAGTGCTCATGCACACTGGTGTGCCAGTTATGTTCAGTTATATTTGCAGTGTGGATAATTCTACCTCACATGCTGTCATCTGGTCCAGATCCTGACTGATGGCGGCTCCTTCTTCATCATCATCAATGCTTTGAGTCTGTCAGGATTTGTAGGTTTATGTTTTCCTCTCACCTCTTGAGTATTAGTCACAAGTTCTCAGTGGGATGAAGGTCTGGGGAGATTTCTGGACATGGACCCAAATTTTAATGGTTTGTTCCTTGAGCCACTTTGTTCTGCTATGCTTCATCATGTTGGAAAACTCATTGCTCGTCACCAAACTGTTGTTGGATGGTTGTGAGGAGTTCCTCTGGGAGGATGTCTAGGACTGCGTTCACTCCCTTTGGCTAAGAAACAACCAACACATAGATGGTCTCAGGAGGCTTTACTGTTGGCAGCACACAGGACTGATAGGAGCCTTACCCTTTCTTCTCCAGACAATTCTTATTCCCAGATGCCACAAACAACAACTCCCCTGCAGTCCTCAGCAGTCCGTTCACTGGACCTTTATTAGTCTGTCCCCGGTGGGTTTCTTGGAGAGAAGTGTCTCCTTTGTTGCCCTTTTTGACATCAGACTATCTTCCAGAAGTCTTCTCCTCACTGAACAGCAGATGACCTCACACCTACCCGCTGCCATACCTGAACAAGCTCTGCTCTGGTGGAGCCTCAATGATCCAGCTGCCTCAATCCCACAGCTGGGCTAACTTTAGGAGATGGTTCTGGTGCTGCTGGACCTTCGTGGGCTTCAATTGGTCCTCCTTCCTTAAATTCTTTGACAACCAGAATCAATGGCTGATTTAGGTGCCATCTTTATTTTCATGGCAAAGGCAAACTTTTCAATTAGTTAATCTGATCACTCTACATAACATTCATTCTGTAGTTGATACAAACTACCATCATACAAACAGAGGCAGCCAACTTTGTGACAATTGATATTTGTGGCATTCCCTAAACCTTTGGCCACAGCTGACAGTCTACAAGACCCAGAGGAGTTAGCTGTTAGTCTGAAGTGGAGCCGGAGCAGAGGCACCTATTGGTAGCAGCTGTAGTACTACAGCAGCAACATGTGGGTTAGGAAACTGAAACAACCTCAGGTCTGCTGCACCTCCACTGATCCTGTGTGTGTGTGTGCGTGTGTGTGTGTGTGTGTGTGTGTGTGTGTGTGTGTGTGTGTGTGTGTGTGTGTGTGTGCGTGTGTGTGTGTGTGTGTGTGTGTGTGTGTGTGCGTGCGTGCGTGTGTGGGAGGTGTTTACTGCACAGATTGCTCCCAATTTCAAAGTGTGATTTGATGACTGAGAGGGTGTTACATTCTCCCAGCACAGACACACAATGAAAACACAAACGTGCACAGAAACACCATCCTAACAGACACACACACACACACACACACACACACACACACACACACACACACACACACACACACACACACACACACACACACACACACACACACACACACACACACACACACACACACACACACTGATACTTCTTCTTTGGTTTTTGTTTGTTAACCAACATGAGAGCAAAGTAAATTTCTGCTGTTTGACTGAAACCTGTATAAATCAGGGATGACGATGACAGACAGACAGTCCTGTCTCAGAGGACTGATGCTGATGCATCTGTTAAGCAGGATGTGTAACACAACAGGGCTATGTTAGCTCCACAGCCGTGTCAGGCCTTACTATTACCCGATAGTCACTGCTGAAAGAAGAAAGTTTGCTATTTTGATCTCAAAATGTCAGAGATGTAGAGATATTACGAAGTCGTTTCACACACTCACATTTTCACCCCACTGCTTGTTGAGCTAATCAGTCCAGCGTTGGAAAGATATCACCTCCAGCTGCAGCGTTTTGACTTTTACTTCTCCGTTCCTGAGCAGCTAACCTTCACCATTTCTCCTGATCTAGTTCAGCGTCTCTCTTCTTGTTTTCCTGTTTCCCAGCTCAGGCCCTGCCTTGCTTCTCGCCTTGTTTCTTAAAATCTGCACGAGGTTTCAGATCCCTCTCATCATCTGTATATAGCCGCCCTTCTGAGTTTCTGATTTGAGCTTCATTCAGAGCTCAACCATGACAGCAACAAATATAAAACAGTAAAGGAGAAAAATCAGGACTTGTGTCATTTTTAGGATATCGATTTTTTTCCTCTCAGCAATAAATGATCTTTTTTGATGCTAAATATACTCAGTTATTAGGATTACATGATGATTTAATTGGTCTTAATTAGACATGTTTGCTTCTCTTCTGTGGCTACAATGCAGCTCACTGCCATCAGCGTCTGAAAGACTTAGAAAAGCTCGATACAAATGTGGGACATTTACACAACTGTGTGCAGAGAATAACTAACATCACATTTTCAGGTTGAGGCATTCAGTCCAGTGAGCACAAGCCCAAAAGACGTAACGAGTACAGAGCCTATGAAAATGATTCATTAGTGGAATGGAGGTCACCTGAGTCCACTGACTGTGTCTGCAGTGATTAAAGACACCTGTGTGTGAAAGGTTCACTCACTGGACAGTTTTACTGGCTACCATCACAACATGACAACAAAAAAACCTCCAAGCAAATCAGAGAAAAGGTTATTGGAAATATAAATCTGGGGATGGATATAAAGACATTTCTAGACACTGAACAGGTTCTTCACTGGTCAAAGCTTCATGGGGGAGTGGCCATGAGAAGCTGAAGAAACCTGAGATTAAGTCTCAACTACAGTTTGACAAAAGGCATGCTGGAGACTCCATAAACAGCTAGATTTACCTTGTAAAGACTTCTAAAACAGTGCACCTGCAGTGGCTGGCGTTGGTACAACTGGAGCAACAAGAGAATACAGTAGAGCATAAATTACACTACAATCCCTGTCACTACTTCACCTTAACCTAGGGCTGCACAATGTTAGAGAAAAACTGAAATTGTGATATTATCCTTGTACACTTTGATGATGATAGATGATGCAATAGATCCACAGCTTCCTCACTTCTCTGTGTTCTGTTGTCACAAAATTATGACACAACTCTCACAATGCTTTGTTGGTGTTTTAGGGTTTCAGCCACTATCTAAACCAGGTGTGGGCATCAGGAGCTGTGAGAGTCCATCAAACTGACATGGAAAAACCTGCTGATTTGAATAGAACAGGCCTTGATTTATTGTGACCACAACCCTAATCCAATACCTAACCCTAATCCAATACCACAACCCTAATCCAATAACTAACCCTAATCCAATACCTAACCCTAATCCAATACCACAACCCTAATCCAATAACTAACCCTAATCCAATACCTAACCCTAATCCAATACCTAACCCTAATCCAAGACCTAACCCTAATCCAATACCACAACCCTAATCCAATACCTAACCCTAATCCAAGACCTAACCCTAATCCAAGACCTAACCCTAATCCAATACCTAACCCTACCCCTTCTGTGTTTTCGCCTCTTAAACAGTTTAGAGGAATGTGATTACTGGCTGGGTGTAACTTGAATGATCTCTGGAGTCCTGTGTGTCCCTCTTAGTGCTAACCCTAGCAGGGTGAGTCTAAGCAGCAGGTACAGTAGGTATTAGTCGCTGATGGGCAGGGTCCAGAATAACATATCTAAAAATCCTTTGTCGTAGAATAAGTCACACCCAAATCATTTCAAGACCAATAACAAGTTAACTAACTCATAATGCATGATCAGCATGATTTAAATTCACAGTACCTCTGAGTTCAAAGTGGAGGAACAATCTGAAATGTCATTTTTGTCACAATCCAAAGGATCCTCTGCATCCTCGCTCCCATCTGCAGCCTGTCGGCTCATACTCAGGGTGGGACTGTCCCTGGCGACCGACGCTTCGACTCCTGTGGGTTTGTCGACAGACAGCGAGGACTTCCTCTCACTTTTCTCTTCCAACACACAGAGCGGGTCCAGGAAGGACTTCTGGCTTGGAGCCTCCATTTCCACTGGAAGAAGACAACAGGTTTAAATCTGCAGCAGTGATTTTAGTGATTGGTCCTCAAACAAAAGCTCCTTGGCTGTCTTGCTGACTTTAGCAAACAGCATGTCCATAATTTGGGGGTCATCTTTGATAGTGACCTCTCATCTGAGAGGCATATTAGCTCAGTAGTTAAGAGCTGTTATCTTCAACTTAGACTTTTATCTAAGGTTAAACCTTTTTTATCACGGAGGGACTTGGAGAAAGTGATTCATGCTTTTATCTTTTCACACCTAGACTTCTGCAACTCTCTTTTTTATGGAATCAACAAATCCCTAACTAGGAGGCTGCAGTTGGTCCAAAATGCAGCAGCTCAATTCCTAGCTGGGGCTAGGAAATACGACTCTGTGTCCTCTATCCTAGCTTCTGGCTACCAGTCAGTTTTAGAATCAAGTTTAAAATGTTATTGTTGGCTTTTAAATCTTTGCATGGGAATGCACCCTGTATTTATCTGACCTGTGTGTTCCCTACTGCCCGACCAGAGCTCTCAGGTCCTCGGGTCAACTGACCCGGATCGTGCCTCTCTCTAGATGTAAGGTGACAGGGCTTTTACTGTTGCAGCCCCTCGTTTGTCCTTACCTCTGGACATTAGGGAGTCTCCCTCGACTGAACTGTTCAAGTCTAGGCTCAAGACCTGTTTTTATTCCCTCGCTTTTAGTAACCATTGATTTGAGTCTGTTGTGTTCTAATCTGTGCCATGATTTTATTCTGTTTTTAGACTCAGTGATTTTATTTCTCACTTGTTTTATTGCGTGATGTTTATGTTAAGCTCTTCGCCTAAAGCGTGTTGCTCTTGTAAATGTGCTATATAAATAAAGGTGACATTGACACTGTGAGTATCTGAGGAAACAGAATTCATTTCAACATGTCACATTTAAATGTTTGTTCCACTCGTATTATTTTGCAGCTGGGAGTTTGATCCAAAGTCAAAATGGGAAAAATGAATGAAATCATGACATAATAATTCATTTCTGTCACATCACAAGTTCTGAGAAAATCAGTTCCTAATTGAGTGAAATTAAAATCTTTATCTGTGGTTTTTAAATCGTCCTCCACTGTGTTGATGTCAGTCAGCGTTTCAACGTGCTTCTCATTTAGGAATGTTCTGCAGACACATTGTTCCTTGGACAAATCAATAGCAATTACCTCCAATGTTTTTGTCATTATGGTCTGTCCTTCTATTGTACAAATGACTGAACAGGGAGGTCACCATGGCAACAGGCTGAGGTGAGCCATGTTCCTGTGTGTTAGTGGGTTAGCTCGTTCATTTGTGGGTTACGTCTCCGTAACGCACCGTCTCTACACGCTGACTGGAGGTGGAGACTGGAGACAGATGGACTTTGACTAAATCACGTTACCCAACGATCGACCAGTGTCCAGCTTGAAACAGGAAGTTGAGATGAGTCTAAGCTTTTTGTTCACTCACTGTGATGAAAACAAGCATGAAGCTATGAGCGAACGACCACAGCCGTCTGGCAAACAGCTTCCCTCATTTAGGGAATAAAAGAGAGGTCTGTCATTCTCCAGGTTGATAAACGAGCTTCTGAAAGCTCAAAGAATAATTTGATTAGATTAAATCCTGATATGTTCTCTAGTATGCCTTCATGGGTCAAGCTAACCTTGTATTTTTCATCTTCATTAATAAGATTTTTGGAGAAACAGGAGCCACACAAAGCAGTTGGATTAACGATTTTTCAGAACACATTTTAAATAAGGTGATGGTTTTAGAGCGGACTCACTGAATGTATGAACTTTGAACTTGTGTCCTGAGGGAGAGTGGATAAAACATTAACGGCGTTCAAGTTCTGTTTCCTGTTAGTTTCAGAGGCGGTACATTTTAACATTATATGTAGTATAATCAGGGGTGCACATAACTGGGGCACAAGGTACTCCATTAAATACCTCACTGACAAAATGATGTGCACCCCTAAATATAATCTATCAGCATGATGCTTGTTGTGTAACCCTTCAGTTTTGTGATTAATTTGCTCCTTTGCTTGAGGTTTCTGATGTTTTTCTTTACCTATAACAGGAGAACACTGCAACAACATAAATTGCTCCACATTTGGAGTTTTATGCCTCTGGGTTGGGAGTAAAGCTCCTCACTGAGTGGAGGAGATCAAGTATTTTACTGTGTCTTATTCATGAGTTAAAGCAGGACAGAGAGAGAGAGATGGACCTATGATCAGGGCTTTGTCTGCTGCTCCAGTCTGTAGAGGTGAAGAAGGAGGTGAGCCAGAAGGAAAAGCTTTTGATTTACTCGCCAATCCACGGACCCTCCAACCTTCACCTACGGTGGCAGGAGGATCTCATTTCTGCTTTTTGTGGATGAAGTGGTTCTCCAGCTCCGTCAAGCTATGACCTTCAGCTTTAAATCAGCTGGGTTGAGGATCAGCACCTCCAAATCTGAGACCATGGCTCTCCACTGGGAAAAGGTGAGTTGCCAATTTCAGGTTGGGGAGAGGTCAAGTGGAGGAGTAAAGTATCTCAGGGTCTCATTGTTCATCATCATCTCATCATCAGGGGGATCGAGGCAGCGTCAGCGTGATGAGGATACTGAACCGATCTTTTGTGGTGAAGAAGGAGCTGCACCAGAAAGAGAAGCTCTAGATTTATCGGTTGATCCGATCGTCACAGCCATGATCATAAGCTTTGGGTAATGACCAAAAGAAGCAGATTATGAATACAAAAATGAGTTTCCTCTGCAGGGTGGCCGGGCTCAGCCTTAGAGATAGGATGAGGTGAGCTTGGAGTAGTGCTGTCGCTCCTCCACATCAAAGAAAGAGATCCACTGAAGTGGTTCAGACATCTGATTAGGATGCTTCCTCATCGCCTTTCTTTGAAGGTTTTGTGAGCACAGAGAGGAGACCCTGGGGACGAGCCACAACACGCTGGAGGAGATATTTACCCTCTCTGACCTGGGAACACCTCAAGATCCTGCAGGAGGAGCTGAAGAGTGTAGCTCAGAAAGGAGATGTCTAAATAAATCCTGGTCCTGTTTCCTATTTGAACATTTTTTGTTTCAATTAGATGAACCAGTAATTTAAAAACAAAACTCTCACCTGGTGAAAAACGAACCAGATTCCTATTGAAAACTAAAGTTGGAATATTTATTACTCCTACACTCCTTCGTCTGCTTATCCAGGTCCAGATCACAGGGCAGCACACAGCAGGATCTAATACCTGTTGTCTTAAAGCTAGTGGTGCTGGAAAAAACTGATTCATGTCCAAATCACTAAGCTCAATTATCCAGATTCAAAATTGATCCAAAATGTTCAAGTTCTGTTGCCTGAGAAGGTGTTATCCAAGCCTTTCCTAGCTCACTCACTGCGTCTACTGTTTGTCAAGCAATGGCCTCCATAGTGTATCAACCCAGCAAGAGGCGGGTCTAGGCAGCGCACTAATAATGTTAGCTAACTAGCGTTAGATGGGAGCCTGATGTACAGCCAGCCCCATCTTTACTGAAGGCTTGGGCGCACTTTTTACAATTTCCCAGGTAAGAAGGAACTTGACATATTCAGCGTGTAAATTCTGCAAAATGAAAGTCAAGTACTTTGAGAACACTTGCTCACTTCTCCATCACCCTGTCATGTCCCCGTGTGTCCTTTATTTAGTTCATTTGGTCCGTCTTTGCCCCGAGTTCCTCCTCCTGCCACTCCTTCACACTCGTCCACTATTCACCAGTAGCGTAGCCAGAAATATATTTTCGGCCGGGCCTAATAAGAAATGGGTGGGCCCAAAAATGTAATTGAAAATAAGTGTATTTATAAATGTCACTTCTGTTTAAGCAAATGTGCCTATACAGTGATTCCTTGTTTGTTCTGTGAGTTACGTTCTAAAAATAACCCACAGATGCGGTGAAATCCGTCAAGAATCAGTTTTATATTTTTACAATAATTCCAGAAGTTTGAAGGCTGTAAAACCCCTCACTACAAACTTTATACACTTCTCTCAGACAGGCATGAACATTTTCACACTGATCTCGTTTAAACACAACCTGACCATCAGAACGGCTGAATAAATCACTTCATTGATGTTTCTGATCGCGTCTGACGGACACCTGCTCGTTGCGGTAAAAAAAAAAAAGCTGATGCTGAGAGAAGTGATCTGAGAGCTGCTCTGTGTTTATCACTAGAGGTCTCAATTTCAGCCCGATTAATCTGTGCTCTCTGATTAATGTCAGGCATCATACCAATACGTTAATTATTTCAGGTCGGACACAGAGAGAGAGAGAGAAGAAAAAGAGAGGAGCGGAGAGCGCACCGTTTGGAGACATCATGCTGCTCCATGGTTCTGATTCTGCAGTCTGTCAATCAGTTAAAACATCTTTTCTACCTGTAAAAGTCTAGATTTTCATTCCCACCTTGCTGCAGAAAAGAAGCTCGTAAAGGGAAGGGAGCATAAGGGCGCTACTCATCCAGACTCTTGGTCAGCGCGCAAAAGGGAGTCAGGACGCACTGCGCTCCGCTCCATGGAGGAGATCGTCAGGACGCACTGCGCTCCGCTCCATGGAGGAGATCGTCAGGACGCATGAACACTGCGCTGTAAAAAAAAGTTTAAAGCATGCAAAGTTGCACAAAACATTCCGTGAAAGTACAAGGCTGCAAAATGTGAACTGCAAAAGAGAGGAACCACCGTCAGAAACCGACAGAAAGATCTTTGAACAAAACATCTAAATTCCAAAGCACATTAAACCTGTAACACAGGACAGGTCCTCCATTTTTTGTTTTTTGAAACATTTTGAAATGAAGATTTGTTTTGCCATTTCTTAAATGCTTTGGTTGACACTACAAGTCACAGCAGATACGCACAGTTGCGCTGTTACCGTAGCTCGTCTGGAGGGTTCCGAAATTATTCAAAATAGCCAATGAGAGCAAGACTTACAAATGATGTAATAGTTATGAAATCACCACAACACATTCATGCTGTTGATGTCAAATTTACTCTGCTCTATTTCATTTCATGATGACTTAAATGAAATCCCTCAAAAATAAAACAAATATGTATAATTTTGTTGAGGAAGCCATTTGATTGGGTGGGCCCAGGTACACAGTGGGTGGGCCCAGGCCCACCCGTAGCCACGCCCCTGCTATTCACACAGCTGATCACCTCATTTACTCCCTGTTGGATCCTCCTGTTGCTACCCTGTTTGTTTCCCCTGTTGTTGCTGGTCTTAGTCCTCCTCTACCTTAATAAACTTTTTTATTTACCTGCCTCTGCTGCTGCATCACTAGGGGTGTGCCGATTCACTAATAATTGATTAATCATGATGTGAAATGTTCCAAATCGATTCCGATTCATAAGTGTTTAAAATCGATTATTTATATTATTTATATATATTGACAGGAAGTAACTTTTTTATAGAGCTACAAACAGATAAAGCAATTTGAAGCTGATTTACTTGGTAAACACTAAGAATGCTTGTTTGAGCAAGAAGAGGTTGAGATGGGTGTCTACGATTTACACAAAATATTATTCTTAAGGCTCGCTTTTGAAGACGAAAACTCAGTTCTCAGGAAATCACCATGACAACAGAGCTGTCCTTCAACAGCTGCCCCGTCCAGTGATTATTTGACAGAAGAAAGGATCATTTCTGTTTTTTGGTCCTGAAACAGGAAGCTGTTCATTTTCAGCTGACCTGAAATCTGATCACCTGTCAAAAAGCTGACCTGGACTATAAGCTACGGCACACGGGTCTCTTTCTAAGATGCTGTGCTTTGAGACCAAAGACATCTTGGAAGGAGGTGTTGAGGGACTTTGATAGAACTAAACGTTTGGTTCGGTACCTTCGCAGTCTGAGGGTTCCGTGCTGCCTTCCTCCTGGTCAGACAGGCGTGTGAACTTGTGACATCGACCCAACTGCAGCTGAGTTTTGTGGGATAACTCCAGACCGGTGTTTGTGGCTGCAGTGCGAAAACTCTGCGACCGCGACACCGAGATCTCAAACTGCTTCAGGACCTCGTCTTCGCTGTCAGAGGAGCTGGTGATGTAATCGTCTTCATCTCCATAGCTGTTCACTGTCAGTGGAGAAAAACAGGGAAACTGAAGGACTGAAACACAGGAAGAGCTGGGAAAGTTCAGGACAGGAAGTGGAGGGAAGGAGCAACAACAAAGAATTTAGACAAAATAAAAGATCACTATACTATAAATGATTGTCTAGCCTTTCAGCCACCTTGACCTTTATCCAGCTTTTTTAAAAAAGATGTTTGCATCAGCGGATTCCAGATTTCTGTTTTTTAAGTGACAGGAACCTGAACCTCAGAGCTGAATCAATAACAGCTTGTTCTTCTGGAAACGTAACGTTCCCTCTGAATCAGCTTGAAGGTCTAACTAGTGTAAAAGACAGTTCTAATTCCATTTCTATATAAACATCAGTGAAATGCTTATTTTCCTCCTGATAAAAGTGTAAATTGGTGCTTAAACACACCAGAATGGTTGTCATGTTGCCTCCTGTTGGACGTTTTCTCTACATCATTTAATGTTTGGGTCTAGATGTCACAACTGTTAGCAGGTCAGAGAGAACAAACAAGGAAAGGTCATTTTACCTGAACATACTTCAGTCTACTGTTCAGATAAAGCTGCATGTTTTAATTTATCTTATTTAAATTAGAAGACAGATTTGTGTGGAACAACAGGACCTGATGAAAGAAGACCCAGACTCACTGAAATGTGCAAATCCTGTTTTTTGCTCAGGTTTTTGCATCATTCGCCCTCACAGTCTGCTCCACCCTGCATTGCATTCACAAACAGCACTAATATGATATATATATATATATATATATATATATATATATAT
>SSNR01000068.1:755456-771011 GCA_006937965.1 Callopanchax toddi | reverse complement strand
TAGTGGTCTGTGATGGACAGGAAGGATCTTCTAGTGGTCTGTGATGGACAGGAAGGATCTTCTAGTGGTCTGTGATGGACAGGAAGGATCTTCTAGTGGTCTGTGATGGACAGGAAGGATCTTCTAGTGGTCTGTGATGGACAGGAAGGATCTTCTAGTGGTCTGTGATGGACAGGAAGGATCTTCTAGTGGTCTGTGATGGACAGGAAGGATGTTCTGTGTTGCAGCAGATCTGAAGGAGCCTCTGACTGAAGACACTCTGTTGTTGAATTAAGATCTCAGTTCAGTATCTGGTCTGCAGAGATGATCTTCCACAGCAGCAGGTCCTGGATTACATCATGTGTCTTTGCTAATCCACCTCCTTTGCTTTTTCTGCTCCTCTTCAAATCTCTGTCTGCTGGTATCGTCTGAAAACCAGGCAGAGAGATGTTGGAGTCAGGATCTGATCCTGCAGCCACGTCTCAGTGAAACACATGATGTTCTGTCTGGATCCTCATCAGAGCTTCAAGCTGCTCCATCTGATTCTGGAGATATCTCATGTTCCTCGTTAGGATGGATGGAAGTGATGGTTGAAACTTCCTCTTTGCTCAATCCTCTTTAACTGGTCTGGGATTTTGGGTAACAGTTTGGATATCAGAGTAGAAAAAAGTTCACAAAACAAAGTCTGTTGTCTTTGCACATGTTCTAGTACTACTTAAGGCTAGTTTATACTTCTCCGTCTGCGTCAGTACGGAGACACGCAACGCCATTATACGTCGACGCAAGAGCTCTCCGACATCCACGCAAGGACGGACGGAGTTGAGCTCACTTTCCTAACTATCCGTCGAACGAGACGGAGAGCGCACGTCTCTGATTGGTCAGCTCAACACCTCATGATCATTTCCGGCTTGACGCTGGTATCAACAGAGTAGTAATAGTAAAATCTCGGCAAAGCAGATATGGATCAGCTCAAGAAACATATGGCAGACAAAGTATGAACATTAATATCATCCATCAGTGTACCTAAAGGGTTAAACAAGAGGTACATATTCGCTCGTCGTCTGCCTCGTCCTCACTGAACGGACGGACATTCAACAGACTCCTGTTGTAGTCTCCTCACTCCCGTTGAATTCTTTTTAACAATATTGTTTGTTCCTCAAGATCAATCTGTTCAAACTCAATCAAAATTCACTCTCTGTCATCCATTACTGAGCTGAAGTAAACAAACTTTGGTCGACCGAGGCATTACTGCAGAAAAGCTATGCGCCCTCTGCTGTCCTGGTGGAGAATTGCTTCACAACACTGACGGAGAAGTCTCGCCTCGCCTCGCCTTCTTCCGCTTATCCAGGTCCGGGTCGGGGGGGCAGCATTCCAAGTCGGGCAGCCCAGGCCACCTTCTCCCCGGCCAAGTCCACCAGCTCCTCAGCTGGGACGCCCAGGCGTTCCCAGGCCAAACTGAAGATGTATTTCCTCCAGCTTGTCCTGGGTCGACCTGGGGGCCTCCTGCCGGCAGGACATGCCCAGAACACCTCCCGAGGGAGGCGTCCAGGAGGCATCCTGACCAGATGCCCGAACCACCTCAACTGGCTCCTTTCGATATGGAGGAGCAGCGACTCTACTCCGAGTCTCTCCTGGATGTCCGAGCTTCTTACCCTATCCCTAAGGCTGAGCCCGGCCACCCTGCGGAGAAAACTCATTTCAGCCGCTTGTATCCGCGATCTCATTCTTTCGGTCACTACCCAAAGCTCATGACCATAGGTGAGGATTGGGACGTAGACCGACCGGTAAATCGAGAGCCTTGCTTTCCGGCTCAGCTCTCTCTTTACCACAACAGACCGGTTCAGCGTCCGCATCACTGCAGACGCTGCCCCAATCCGCCTGTCGATCTCCCGCTCCCTCCTTCCCTCACTCGTGAACAAGACCCCGAGATACTTGAACTCCTCCACTTTAGGCAGGACCTCTCTCCCGACCCGGAGTTGGCAATCCACCTTTTTCCGGTCTGACGGAGAAGTAAAAATCAAAAACGTCTCCGTCAATACGTGTGCGAGTGAGCGCAAACGTATTGACGGAGAAGTATAAACTAGGCTTAAGATGCACTGTTACCAGTGGTGGCTGGTGACATTTTTTTTGCAAGTTAGTTTTCAGATGTGCAAAAAAATCACATCTCACCACTAGAGCAGAGAATGAAGCTAAATATTTTCATCTGACTGAATATTTTGCTGGTAAAAATCCCAACCACCAGTTCTCTAACAATGTGATGCAGTTAGGTCTAATTCTACACATCAAGCAGTAAAGAAATCATAAAGTCTTCATAAGGAGACCTTAGAATAATATCAATATGATCAGATACAAATAAAAATAAAAAACAACCAGGGAGTGACTGAACTAAACAGCATATATATATATATAGAGGGAGCTAATCAAGGAGACGAGACACACCTGGAGGGGATTAGCGCAGGACACAGGAGGAGGAACACAGGCACGAACTGGACACCAGGGGGCAGAACAGAACATGACATCTAAGAGTCGTTTTCTAATTTTTTAAAAGGGTCGCTGCCTGTTAACAGGTTCAAATGCCCTAAATGATCTGCAGCAATAAGACAACAGTCAGGCATGGCTAGGCAGATAATGTTGTTTATACCAGGGTTTAATTTGAAGAAGGTAACGAGACACCATTCAGCCACACTATTATGATCATTATTCATCTTTTTAAAATCAAATGCACATTGATCCTGATGTACTGTTGCACACACATTTTTCGTTCTGCTTTAAGTAACATAACCTTTCCAACTCACTTTTCTTTTTGCTTGTTTAAAACTACATGTTGAAGAACAGTTCCATTAAATAAGTGTTCCCCAGCAGACCTTACCTTGTCCTGTGCAGCTCCAGAGACGTGTGATTTGTTACAGTAAGACTCCAAACAGGATGTGTTGTTTGATCAGGGAACAGAGAGGAAATTCCAGAGGCTCCACCTGCTGCAGGTGAGCAGTGAACAAACCAAGTCTCTGTTTGTTTAACCTCACTCTCCTGTGCAGACGGTCAGGAAACAGAAACTAAGATGATAACTTTGAGACCTTCGTTCAGTTTGGCCTTTTTGGTGGTCTATACAACCTGATGAAGAAGGAGCCATTAATTAACGCCTTTATTGTTCATTTACAATAAAATTTGTATTTAATTTAATTTCCCTCTCTAGGGTCCAGGAATCTCCTCATGCTCCCAGTAGTCACATTGACACTAGGCAAATGCAAAACTACTGAAAAAGCAGTCAGAAGAGTCAAGTGTTCACAAAACTAACAATAACAATAAAAACACTGATAAAGTCCACGGGCGTGGTTAGGCCTGGCCTGTTTGCTCTGTCATGATGAAATATCCTGTATAGAAGAGGAGTTCTCCTGCGTCTCCTGTTGAGGTGGTGTTTTGGTTGCCTCGGGGTGTCCTGCTGGCTGTGTCTGGGGTCTGGGGTGCTCTGTGGCAGGGGCTGCAGGTAGCTGCCAGGTGGCTGGGTCATTCCTGGGGGGGTCTGGGGGCTCGGGTTCTGGAGCCGGTTGTCCCTGGGTGGGGCCTGGGATGGTCCCGGGAGCTTGGGTTCTGCTTGGTGCGTCGCTGGTGGGGGGCTGGTGTCTATCGCGCTGTGTATAAACTCTCAAATCCCACTGGACAAGCTGAATCACAGGTTGAATGCTCTGAACTGTGTGTGAACTCTAAACCAGCTGGCTGAGCTGATACGTGGGACTGGACGCTTTGTGATCTGGTCACGCTTTTGGACTCATATGCAGGAAAACATCTTGGAGGAATGCTCAGCAGGGTTCTGTCTGTGGTTCTGGACTGGTCAGCGAGGGACGAACAGCTGGGAGGATTGCCCAGCCGGCTTTGGTGGATTTGACCCTTATTCAGCTGCTGGAAGGGACCTGACCGCTAAAGACTGAAGGATGTGGAAATCTTATCACTCCTGCTCAAAAATCTGTTATTTTCAATTCGACTCCCCCTCTCTGGCCTTGAAACAGGCTGAAGTCAAAACAAACTTTCCAGTTTCGGCTGACAGCGGGTGCTCCCCCTCCTTCCCCCCCTCCCTCACATGTACTGATTCAAACACACACATGATACTGACTCACATCACGCCCTACACTTCAACGTGTGCCTTGGATCTTATCACTCCTTCCTCCCCCTGCAACCTTGGTCTGATAGCCGCGCTAAAATGCTGCAAACTCGACCTGGGGGGTAGGGGGGGCTCCCGTTACCCCCCCCCCCCACACACACACACACACACTCCATCACGTGTCTTATGTTTATGTGATTGTCAGAGTTTTGTGCTTTTTATGTAGGAGGCTTTTATTTCCTGTTCAAGCCTCTGAGTTCCCTTGAGCCTAGGGGAATGAACATGTTTTTTATCACCTCCACACACACTCCAAGCGTTTTCCTCTACAAAAGGGAGTGCATACATATGCGCATGCCCGCAGTCAACTGTTTCCTGTTTTGTATTATGTTGTTTGTCTGAATCTTGGAACAGCTGTACTGAAACTAAGTTTCGTTGTATCAGGACGCTGATACAATGACAATAAAGTCATCTTGTATCTTGTATCCTGGTGCCTGGCCCTGGCTCTGGGGCCTGTGGTGCGCTGATGGGCCTTAGTGCCACCTAGCCTTATGGGGCTGGTTCCATCAGCACTGGGGGGGAGGAGTCTTGGTTTTGGAGGGGGAGGGACTTCGAATGGGTGTCTATGTCTTGTGTAAGTTTGTAGTTTACTATGTGTGTGGCTAGGGGGGTGGGGGTGGGGGAATGGCCGTGGGCTCCGTGGGGCCATGTGGGGCTGCTGCCATGGACCTGGACAGATGGGTCCACGATCTCCCTGCCCTGGGTGGTTTTTGGGGAACGGTGGTGCCTATTATTAAAAATACCAACCCAGAGCGTCAAGCTACAGCAGACATGGACAACATTTGGGGAGGCCCATGGGGGGACATGTCCCTGCACATTTTTATAGGCAGTTTTGAATCTTCTAGTTTGTACTGTAAAAAAACAATGTTCCACTACAGTATATTAAATATTAAATACTGGCTGTTGTTTTTAGGTGTAAGGTTGAGATCATGCCACTAGTGTTAAGCAGGTCCAGCCCCTCTTCTCCACCTCCAGACCCCCAGCTCTGTACTAAAGCTGTGTCCCTTTTTAAATCAAAACGTCCCCCTTGCTTGAGAGAAAATAGGACATAAAGAATCTAATTTGAAGGCTACACTCAGAGAGAAATTTAGGTCAACAGGAGAAAGACTTGACTTATTTTAATCAAATCTGGTTGAATGTGCAGAAAATAGGTTTAAATGTTCAACTAATTCCTTCAAGCCAGAGACTAGCGTTTAATTTAATGTGTGCCTGATGCAATGAGCATAAAGTTAAAAGATTAAAAACTAATAAAACAAGTTTTAAAAAGAAACTGATTTGATTCAGTTTGAAGTGATGGATGCAGAAAGAATAGAATCAGGATGAAAGACCTGTTGATTTATAGAGTGTTCAAATTGGATAAGTAACTACTGGTAAGTGAAGTATTAAGTAAAGTAACTAATTACTTTAGAAAATAAGTAATCAGTAAAGTAACAGGATTACTTTCTTGAAGAAGTAATCAGTAATTAGTGACTCATTACTTTTTCCAGGTAACTTGACCAACACTGGTTTTAATGGTTGCATTTTTAGTGTGTTTAGAAACGTAGCACTTATTTACAAAAACTAAAATAGTATAAAACAACTTGATTTGTAAGTGTTGTCTTTGTTTTATATTTAACAAAATATTTGTAATTTTTGCATTGGTTTATGTATTTATTGAGATCAATGAAATAACTGATGAATTAAAGTTATCTGTAACTCCTAGGCCTGACCTTTGGCACAGTAGAGGCTAGTTCTATTCTATTAGCTGCTGCTGTGCACGGTTTTCCCTCTATTAAACACTAAATGACAGAAGGTCATGCACTTTAACCATCGGTATCCCTGACGTTGGGTGTATGTAATGTTTACCATGTGGGTGGACCCTGTTAGGAGTTGTACTTTGAATAAACGTGTTTTTCTCAGCTTTCTTCTGTTATAAACTGGAGGGAAGCATTGAGGTATTTTGTACTGACTCACACAGTCGCCTACAGAAATCACAACTACCAACTCCCCCACCTTCTCTCTTTGTCAGTTAACGGTGTCACAACACGGTTTGTTGATATGATGCAGAGTGCCCTGACCTTCAGTAGGATTGAAATGACTCAGTAGGTTTGAGTCCTCATTGATGCAGATGATCCTGTCATTCTTTGTCTTTTTGATTCCCTTCATTTTGACGTGTCTTTACGTCATGATGCTTCACACATCTCTGTTCTTGAATTCAGGCTTTATTCATGTTACAGAAACATATTTTAGAATTATTGGATAATACCAAGCATTTTTTTCTATGCAGATGACACAAATTAATCAAACGAAGACAAATGAAACAAATCAGTGACTCAACCTGCAATAACTATCAGATCCACAGGATTACTGTAAACGACAACAGAAAACAAAATAAGTCTGGCGTCAGAGCAGACCATGTTTAAAAGAGCAAAATCTTCAAATGTGAAACTTCTAATGTCTGCCAGACTTGACCCCTGGGTGTAGCTGAGGTGCTACATTTAGCTGCTAACTGCTCATTTACCTTCATAAATAACCAAATAGTACTTCAAATTGAGGCTGATTAGACCTATGACAGATAAGATAGTAATTATTTGTAACATTTACACATGAACATGAATCAAAGTGGCTGAAAAAAAACACCCTTTAACTGATGCTTCTATGTTCTCAACACACTCAACCTGAAGATGTGGTTTTCAACGTGCTGTGAAGGTTTTTAAAGTTTTAAAGAAACACATCCGTCACGACACACTGAGTCTGTACAGTACTCAGCTGAAAACACGTATCCAGTTTTGTTGATAAATGAGATCTCTGACTACTGGGCACATTTAACCAGCTACAAACATCTGATCACTCACCAAGTCCCTGGAGGACTCCAAGTCGTCCCTTCTTGTGGCGTCCACGTTGCTCTAAACAGGGCAGCCCACCGACACGAGAGAAGCAAAGTTTCTTGTTGATGAAGAGGAAGAGGACAGCCAACGCCACGATGAAGACGCCCACCGCCGACAGGAAGCCGATGGCCTCTGGGGTGACTGGCAGGAGGAGGGAGAGCGAGAGGGGACATACAATGACACACTGATCAGACCACACAAACAGACAGCCTGGAACATGCACACACACACACACACACACACACATAGTACGCATGGTACATGTGATACACACAAACAGAACGAGTGCAGTTTTAGTATTTCAGTTACCCTCAGTGGTCTGTTTAAAGGCAGTCAAAGCAAAAACAGCAGCAAATAACTTTGGTTGAGTTCAGCCAACAACCTAGTGATGGAAGGAGGAAACAACACGTGTGATCAAATCAGTGCCTTCACATCACAGACAGTAGGGGAGGTCTGTTAGCAGCTTTAACAGTGAGAAGAAGAATGGATTCATTCTCTTTCCAAGGAAACTCAAAGTGCTTTACAGGTGATACATTATTCACACACACACTGACATTCTGGTGGTGCTAAACTACATCTGTAGACACAGCTGCCCTGAGGCGGTCTGACAGGAGTCAGGTGGCCATTGTAGGCCATTGGCCCCTCTGACCACCACAAACATTCACACACAGGAAAGGAAAGGTGGGTGACGTGTCCTGGCTGCCATGGACACAGTAACAAGGTGACATGGCAGAAGCTGGGATCAATCTGACAACCATCCAGTTACCAAAAAACCTGATCTACTGTGGGTACCTCGCATTAATGAGATGGACATACACTGCCCATCACCTCAATATACGTACACTCACTCACACACACACACAAATAAAAAATATATACATACTATATACAGCATACACATATGCATAGTTTTCGTGACTTGCAGGAAATCTGAATTCAGCTTTTCAGTGCTTACAGCACAGCTTTGAATGCAAACAGTTTCATCCCAATACACACCTTCATGCATGTGAGCACAGCACATGTGGACCAGGAACACTACGACCCTGATGGCCCTCAGGAGGAGGAGGTGGGGGAGGGAGGGGGGGGGGCAGTTTAAATGTCTTTGAATTGTTCAGTTTCATTTTAAAAAAAGTCACCTTTGATGAGAAGTAAAACATCATCAAAAACTGGGGGGGAAAATCTAGTTGCCTTTTTTCTTTTCTTTTTTATTCTCCAGGATAAACGCATCACCTGTTTCCATAGCAACGCTTCAGTACAAATCAGTGGATGATAAATTGTTTCCAAGAAAGTAGTGAGGTTAAGCAAAGCTGCACTAAAATAGTTTATTTTATCTTAAATATGTTTAATGTCGCCCGTTTAAACCCTCACACGTTACAGCTACTCTATTGATCAAACACTAACATTATTATTATTTATTCTAAACAAATTATTGATCTCTCCTATGTTTGGGGTGTGATTATTTTTGTTTCTGTAAAACCTGACTGACGGTAGTAAAAGTCAGACCTGCAGATGGATAAAGCCTCTCCTCAGTAGCTCAAGAGGCTCATAGGAAACACAGGATTACTTTTTCAATCTCATCATTAGGTGTTTTGCTGATTTCATCAGACATTATTGTTGTATGACAGTGACTAATCTCTAACCAGTTTGCTGCATTTGGTGAGCTGGGGGTATTTAGAATAAAATAGAATAGAAAAACCCTTTATTGTCCCTCAGTGGGGAAATTTAGGTACACCAGCAGCAAAGTGATGGCAAGTCAAGAAAAACACAAGAAAAAAATATATACATATATAAATAAAAAGAAATATAAAGCGTAAAAGTAATGATGCAGAAATATTATGTCCTAATATGAAGACTAGTAAAATAAGGTACAATCATCAAAGTCATATTCAGATACAGAGTTTCAGTCAGAGGTGCAGATGTCCCGTTTTGTGTGGGATTGTTAAAGGGCTGATGCTAACAGCTTCTAGCAGAACAGACTAAATTCCTCAATGAGACAAATGTCCTAATGTCCTGCTTTTGTCTCACTATTGAGGCTGGACGTGGTGCATTTAAGACCTGAAGTGTTGCCAAAGTAAACAAACAACAATGGGATAAGTTTGGAAGGTGTTTGGGTGTAAAGTGAAGCTTCCCTCTCAGCTGCTCTGACAGACACTGAGCTCAATGTTAACGCTCAGAGAGACTCCACTGTTTGTGTCCAGATGGACAGGAAGAACCCCTGGCTCAAAGTGTGTCCTCAACCAGTACGGTGAGATTAAAATCCCTCAAACATCAGTGATAAATGTGCTAATGTAATTCACCAAACATAAAGAATTATTATACAGACACAGGGTTAGGGGCAATGTGATTCAGAAACCAACAAGAGGCATCAGATCACACTGATGAGGTGGAGAAATGGAGCCTGCTACTCTGACAGATTCAGTTGTGAGAGCCTGTTTGTGAGTGTGACAACAAGATCTTTCTCCTCTGATTTAATGCAGCTGCAGACTTTTGCAGCCTCAGCTTTGAAGTAAGGAGCTACAGATGAGAGGAGAGAGGGCTTTGATGTGAGCGACAGAATAAGATGAGAATAAAAACTACAAGAAAAGAGAACGACGTCACAGAGCAGAAACATCACGTCTTCAGCTCAGCAGAGAGCCAGGAAAAAACAAGGTGCTTTCTGGGGGACTCATTTCTTAATGTTTAGCAAGAATTCCATGTATAGTTGGTGACTGTCCTCCATGTTTGAGGTGTTTTCCTGTTTGAACACACCTGATCCTAATGAATGTGACCGCTTGCTGAGGGACATTTATTCAAATATTCATGACTGTATATCAGGTCGGCAAATAAAAAAGGGACCAGACTCTAACATCAGCTTGTCCAAAAACCCTTTGAAATGGTTTTATGAACATTTTCTTGCTTCAGGTAAAGCTGTTCTAAATCAGGAGGCTCTAACTCCAGGCCCTGAGGACTTCCATCTAGACATTTGAGCTGTTTCGTTGCTGCACCTGATTTAAATGAATGCGTAATTAACTGGCGTCTGCTGAGTTCAACGTGGTAAAAAGGTGAATAAATCATTAGGTCCAGGTGTGCTGAAGCAGAAAGTGTCAAACTTTCATGATGGTAGAGCATTACTGTGGGAGTAATGACCCCTGTTCTACATATTGCCTGAAAACGTTCATTTCATGCCTTTACCCATCTTTGAATGGGATCTAATTTGCAATAAACTCACAAAAAATGACTTTCTGGATTTTCTTTGACTTTGTTTGAATAAGGCTTCAGTTGGACTCCATTTCTGTGGGCTTCTCATCACTGATTATCCTGACACAATGACTATATTCCAGCAAGACGACGCGACATCCCGCTGTAGACTACGACACTCAGAGGATGTGGTTTCTGCATTCATGCAAAGGAAAGTCAGGACTGCAATCCAATGGTCTAGAGCTGTGGCTTCTGACCCACAAAATAACAGGGCAGAGACTTGTGACCCCAGCCATCACTGGCAAAATATACAAACACTGCTAATTAACTCATTAAGGTACATAATGACAACACAAACATCTACAACTATTATAGCAGGTTTATTCAACTGTTTATAACAGTTTGTCAGGCAATATGGTATTAGCAAAGACTTTAAATTCACTTTTAGTTTTGGGGAACATCCCAGGACCCCATTTGTTGTTTGAGGACCCACAGACCACAGTGGGGTCCCAACCCCAACTCAGGGAGCCACTGGTCTTTAGTGTGAGGAAGTCCAGAAGTGAAACCGTCTATGAAGACCAACTCACAAAGAAGGAACTAAAAGCAATAATCAATATGAGCTGGTAGAAAATGACATGATACAGAGGTCAGTTGGGTCACGGAAAACTAAACTGTCTGTAAGGGAAAAGGAATCATTTGGACAAGATATGCAGGTGGAATCAGGACGAAATCCAGAACCTAATCATCAGATATGAAGCTGAAATGTTCAGGAAACCATTAGAATGATATCAAAGGGTTATTCTCATCTAGTTACCAGATGATGTTGAATCTGGACCTTTTTTAGGTCATGCGATCATCCATTTTCCACCACTTATCCAAGGTAAGGGTTCAGAGGTCAAAGGTCCAGAAGGGAAGCCGTCTCCCTGGCAACTCTCCAGCCCATCCTGAGGGGGTCCTAAGGCGTTCCCAGACCAGAGAGGACATAAACTCCCTCCCACCTGTTCTGGATCTGGGTCTCCTCTCAGGGGAACGTCAACCAGGAAGCATCATAGTCCACCTCAGATGACTTCTTACAATATGTTGCGGCAGTGGCTCTACGCTGACATCCACCTGGAGGATGGAGCTCCTCGATTTATCTCTAAGGCTGAAACTATAGAGGACGCTCATTCTCGTCGCTTGATTCTACATTTAATTTATTCGCCCACCTGATATATTTGGCCTATACACTCTAAAAAGAGTATTTGGGCTGTAGTTCAGTTGATGGACTTATTGACCTAAATCTGACCTATTATTTTGGTTTAGTCAGAACAACTTAAGTTTTTGGGTTCAATCAAAGTAAAAGTCAGTGATATTCACGTTGAAGAAAAAGACAAGTTGAACCAACTTAATTGAATTGTGTCAACTGGTAACAAGTAATTCAATTAAGTTTATCCAACTTAAATTATTAAGGTTGTTTAACTTGAAAAATTTAAGTCAAAACTTACTCAAATCATTTAGTTTCGTACAAATCAAAAATTCAAATCCCTCTGCCTGAAATTTATATAAATTCAACTCAAATGATTAAGTTCTCCAAATTGAAAAACTGAATTATCAAAAACCACATTATCAATTACTTTGAACTTAAAAAACTGTTTAAATGTAAATCATCTTAAATGTGTGTTTTAGCGTGTTATTTTAGTTTTTAGTGTAAAGTACTTCCATTGTAATTAGAATTTCAAGTTGGCTAAAAGAAAAAATAATTCATTGCAGAGATGGAACATTTTAAAGTTTGTGAGAATATCACAAATTTAACAATTTTGCACAAATGCAAGTAAATATGCAATAAACACTATTTTATACTTTCCTACTCCCTGAATGGAGTTAAATATTTATGAATAGCTATGCCCTGCTAGCAGGTTAGTGACAAAAACTAAGTATCCATAAATACTCAACTCATTTCAAGGAGTAGGAAAACATTTTGAAGTATAAAAAAGTGTTCACTGCATAATTATTTTTGAAATCTTATGAAATAGTGAGCTGCTTGGTGGAGCATTTTGTTAGCACTGTTGCTCTGCAGGAAGGAGGTTGTGGGTTTGCTTCCCAGCTCTGTGGCCAGCTTGCATGTTCTACCCATGCATGTGAGTTTTCTCTGGCACCCCAGTCTCTTTTAAGTTTGAAGTCTTTGATAATGTGCTTTTGATAGTTCAGTGTTTTCATTTGGAAAAACCTAAAAATTTGAGTTGATTTTACATAAATTTAGGTCAGAAGGATTTGAATTTTTAATTTGTAAGAAACTAAATGATTTGAGTAAGTTTGACTTAAATCTGTCAAGTTAAACAAACTTGATAATTTAAGTTGGATAAACTTAATTGAATTACTTGTTACCAGTTGAAGCAATTCAATTAAAGCCGCACTCTGGATTATTTCAGCAAGAGAGCAGTTTTTGAATCTAGCGTCCAAAGGCTCCTCCTCAAAACACCTCGACACGCGCGTCCGGTCGCGTGTGCGCGCGTGCACGCGGCGCATATACTTCGGACATGAACTGTACAGCTCAATGTGTAGGGTTTAATCACTCACAGTTCACAATCTTATTCCAACAATACTACGAGGGTCTGATGAGCCCTCTCTGTCCCTGCTGCTTCTGATATTAGCTCTGTTAGCAGAGAGCTGCTGCTGGACTCTGAAGCTGAACTTGACTCGGCCCTGGATGAACTTTCTGACCAAAATAAACGCATAATCCTGTCAAGCCTTGCCATTCTGTGAGGTGAAAGGTTTAAAAATAAAAATAAACCCGTCTTTAGCTGGAGAATGGGTAGGTTTTTAGTAGAAATGAGCTGTGAGTCCTCAGTGAACGGCTGAGACGGCAGAGAAACACACGGAGCGTCCTGTACGACAGCGCCCCCTACTGGTACAGGTTTGGTCGATGCGCGTGCATGTTGAGAGAATGCAGACATTTGAATTTCATTGGCTGAAAAATGTTGGCGGCAAGAAATAATGGAAAGGGGTCTCTAGGAGGAAGGAGGGTCTTCATCAGAATGACAGATGTTGTGGAACTCAACCCATAGATCATAGTTTAGACCTGAAATATCATTTAAAACATTTAGAAAACTTTGATACAGAGAAAAATAATCCAGAGAGCCGCTTTAAGTTGGTTCAACTATTCTCTTTTTTCAGTGTAGGTAAATATGTGGGCCTGTGTGGAAAAGGTAAAATCCTCAATAAATTCAAACTTGATTTTAAAATCACTGAAGTGTGTTTTAATCATTCTGGAACCCCACCCTGTTCAAACCAATCGTTAATGATATTCATGTAGATGGAAACATCTGATCACAACTGTATCAACAAACCTGAAACAACACAAAAACAAAACAAGATGGTGAGGGTATCAAAGCCTGCTGCAACCCTCATCCTCATCCATCTCCAGTCAGCTTCACTGACATCATCACACTGGACAAACAGCTGAGCTGTTGTTGCTGATGCTGGGGTGGGAGGTCAAACTAACCCAGAAACACAAGTTGTTCTCAGCTGAAAGCAGATCACAGCACGCACGAACACACACACACACACACACACACACACACACACACACACACACACACACACACACACACACACACACACACACACACACACACACACACACACACACTCCTGAAAATCATAGTTTCCCTGGAAACGGTCCAGTGGCTCTATTAAGATGTAATGAATGTGCTTTTTACCACCCACATGTGTGAAGGTTTCATGTTACCATGGCGCCATCAGTCTGTCTGTCCTGATTGGCCAGAAAGGCAAAGGATCTCAGGGCTGAGTCAAAAACACATAAGACTGGGAGGGGTGGGGGTCATTTATGAAACTCTGAGGTAATTCGGTTCATACAGTATGACTCAGGTCTAATAACAGGACAGATGTAGGATTTTACTATATAAGAATAATAAATAATAATAGCAGCTTTAAATATTATTTATAATCAGTTGAAAGTCTTAACGTGTTCAAACAGACAGCACAAATAGTTTGTTTTAGTAGCATCTAGGTGTTCATTTAGAAAGACAAAATAATGAAAGAATGTTGGATAATTATTAATAGAAATGAACTGTGTGCGTGCGTGTGTGTGTGTGTGTGTGTGTGTGTGTGTGTGTGTGTGCGTGTGTGTGTGTAGGTGTGTGTGTGTAGGTGTGAGTGTTTTCTGTGTGGTGGACTGGTGGTGGTGATTAAATGAAAAAGTGATGGAGGAAATGAGTGAGTGAGTGAGTGGTTTTAAGGCACCCTCTACTGGTAACACATCTGCACTACAACAAGAAGCTCAACTTAAATTAACAAACGTCACTAATCAAAAGCAGAGAAATCTTTCACGTAATTTTATTTTTATTATTAACAATTTCCTTTTTCTGCTCAGAATGACCCCTTTAACAGGTCAACAGCTTGGTTGAACAACGTTTAATCCATAAATGTTATTGAACTGGAACTAACTGAAAAAAAACAAACAAAACAAGAGAGTTAAACGTTATTGCTTTACATGATTTTTACATTATTAATAAACTTATTAGTTTATATTGTTATTAATTTGCAATTTATTACAACTGTTGGTGACTCAAATAAATAAAAACTGAAAAAACTTTTTTCATCACTTTTTCTTGTGTGAAAATTAAAGGGTCAGATCAGGAGAGACATTAATGCAGATCAGTGACAAATTAGCAGCTGATTTTCTGGTATTTAAATCAACTCTTGCTCTAAAAAGTCCCACTGATGCTTTACAACTCTATATTACCTGTTAGCTAACCTCTACAGTTAGAACTCTACATTACCTGTTAGTTAACCTCTACAGTTAGAACTCTATATTACCTGTTAGTTAAACTCTACAGTTAGAACTCTATATTACCTGCTAGTTAAACTCTACAGTTAGAACTCTATATTACCTGTTAGTTAACCTCTACAGTTAGAACTCTATATTACCTGTTAGTTAAAGTCTACAGTTAGAACTCTATATTACCTGTTAGCTAACATCTACAGTTGGAACTCTACATTACCTGTTAGCTAACCTCTACAGTTAGAACTCTATATTACCTGTTAGTTAACCTCTACAGTTAGAACTCTATATTACCTGTTAGTTAACCTCTACAGTTAGAACTCTACATTACCTGTTAGTTAACCTCTACAGTTAGAACTCTATATTACCTGCTAGTTAAACTCTACAGTTAGAACTCTATATTACCTGTTAGTTAACCTCTACAGTTAGAACTCTACATTACCTGTTAGTTAAACTCTACAGTTAGAACTCTATATTACCTGTTAGCTAACCTCTACAGTTAGAACTCTATATTACCTGTTAGCTAACCTCTACAGTTAGAACTCTATATTACCTGTTAGCTAACCTCTACAGTTAGAACTCTATATTATCTGTTA
>SSNR01000068.1:720866-754167 GCA_006937965.1 Callopanchax toddi | reverse complement strand
AACTCTATATTACCTGTTAGCTAACCTCTACAGTTAGAACTCTATATTACCTGTTAGCTAACCTCTACAGTTAGAACTCTATATTACCTGTTAGCTAACCTCTACAGTTAGAACTCTATATTACCTGTTAGCTAACCTCTACAGTTAGAACTCTATATTACCTGTTAGCTAACCTCTACAGTTAGAACTCTATATTACCTGTTAGCTAACCTCTACAGTTAGAACTCTATATTACCTGTTAGTTAACCTCTACAGTTAGAACACTATATTACCTGTTAGTTAACCTCTACAGTTAGAACTCTACATTACCTGTTAGTTAACCTCTACAGTTAGAACACTATATTACCTGTTAGTTAACCTCTACAGTTAGAACACTACATTACCTGTTAGTTAACCTCTACAGTAGGAACTCTACATTACCTGTTAGTTAAACTCTACAGTTAGAACTCTATATTACCTGTTAGCTAACCTCTACAGTTAGAACTCTATATTACCTGTTAGTTAACCTCTACAGTTAGAACTCTATATTACCTGTTAGTTAATCTCTACAGTTAGAACACTATATTACCTGTTAGTTAAACTCTAGTTTTGAACTAGGGATGCTTCGATGACAATACCGGTAGCAGGTATTGGCCCGATACTAAACTTATATACTCATAATCATACTCTTAAAAGCCAGCAGACACTAGAGCTGATACTATTTCATGTAGAGTGATGCGCAGTTGAGCTGCAGCTAGCGACAGTAGCTAAAAACTAAAGGGTACTTGAAAGGACTTACATTGTAGGTTACAATCAACCTACATAACTATTAATATTTCATTTTGTCAATGGGCAAAACAAAGGCAGGGTACACGTATTTAAAAACGGCCTCTGTAATGTTATACTATGATCCCAGACTGCTTGGATTTTGAGCTTCTGTTGCAGCTTTTCTCTGCTTTCATAGCAGCGCTGTCTGTCCAGGTTTCTGTCATAAGACTGATGAAACAAGTAAAGTTTAACTAGTTTGTATGCACTTGTTTTAAAATGTCTGAATGTTACAAAAATTTTTTTATGGTATATGTATTTGATTATAATTATGATTATCATATATTCTCCTTAATACACCTAACCATTCATATAGTAGTCTATACTGATAATAATATTATTAAAGTAATTTTGGCTCTACCACGTCACCATTAAATAGCATAACTCTGCCACCTGCTGGTGTAATCTGTAACTGCAGTCACAATGCTTAGGACGAACCTGATGCTCTTATTTTGATAGGAAGCACTGAAGTGTTCCTGATGCGTTTTCAGCTGAAGAGAAATAAATACAAATTCTGTTTAATGATTATGATTTCAATATTTAATTAATTGTGATTATAATCATTTTTTTCCACAATCGATCAGTTTCACTGTGTTTGATCCATTTAAATGTATTAATAGTTTGCTAAATTAAATTGTTAATAACCTAATCTTTTATCAGAACCAACAAGTAATGTCCCCACCGGTCCACAACATGGCAACCAAGAAACACAACTCCCATTTCCACCAACCATAAACAACCAAAACTACACCTGCAGCTGGATTTTATAGATCAAACACAGAGAGCCTACAGTTGGGACGTGTCTGATTGGTAAAACACATGTTGAAGGTCACACTGCTGTAAAATAAACAACCTCTGTTTCAGCTTTTTTCACTCAAATGAGCCAAGACGTCATAATCCCTATAAACTGAAGAAAGAATGACAGTAAATAAATAAAAGACGAGCTTCTTCTTCCTTCAACCTACTGTATCTGTCTGCCAGCTGATGTTCAGTAGATCCTCCTCTGCTGGCCATGCCTTCCCTGATTTCCTATAATAACAATTCCCTTTAGAAGGCGATGAACTTTGAGACCTACACGATCTGCTTTATCTGCTCGTCACCATCGTCCCTGAATGAGTTCTGATCCTTGAGGCTGAACCGCTCCGTGTTCTGTGTTAACCATCAGTCAGCAGAGCTTTCCTGTTTTACAGCAGGCGAGGCGGACATCCTGCCCAGAAAACCACCGAGACACAACAAGCAGCAGCGAGGCAGGCAGCTCCATTGTTAGAGCTCAGGATGAGAGAGAGAGCTCTGAGCTTCAGGTGATCGGCCTAAACAGTTCAGCATTTTAATCCCATGAAGGCAGTCCCATCCATTACAGGAACATTCCACTTCTATTCCAGTATTTTCATGGTTTTTACTTTAATTTTAATTAGTATCTTAACTGTTGTGGATAGCTCTTTGAACAACCTCAGTTTGGAGAAACAGAGAATAGTTCCGCCCAAACCGATGATCTAATGTTCACTAGTTCTTAGAACTGTTATATCTCTCCCTATAAGCATCGTTATGGACCATTAAAAAGACATTTTTCTGTTTTTGTATTGGTGTAACTTGTTTTTGGTAATATTGTATTTAACTGTTTGTTTGTGCCTTGAAAGTTTGTTTTAAACTTTTTTTTTTTTCTAGAAAAGTGTTAATATTTTGTAAAAATTTCACTTTTAGGCAAAAAATTAACATTTAAATGATGCTGCCAGGCAAGTCCTTCTATCCAAGAAAAGGCTCAAAATAACTTCTGTCAAAGTTAACAAAATGTAATCCACCATGTTGAGGTGAAAACAGGAGAATCCTCCATCCATCAGGAGGTCGTCTGCTGTCTTATCCTTGTTTGCTAACAGTGTTTTAATAATAACATATTGTTTATAATCTTATCCTTAGCGGCTAATACGGTGGCTTTTAAAAGTATAATGTTTTAAATATATTTTATTTTACATGGTAAGTGCACTTGTATGGTACTTTATTAAGTCCAGGGACTCCAAGGCTCTTTCCACCAGTCAGTCATTCAAATGTTCACATGCTGAAGGCAGTGAGCTACATTGTAGCCGTGGACTGTCATACACCGGGTGACACTGACCCTCCGACCACCACCAGCAGGCAGTGTGCCCACGGACACAACAATAAAGTGACCAGGAGCTGGGATTGAACCGACAACCCTCCAGTTGACGGAAAAACACACTGAGCTACCGTCGCCCTGACTATTAGCACAAAAATCAAACACTATTTCACCAGCTGAGGCCATTACAAAAAGAGCTGCAGTAACAGGTAACATGTTCAGAACCTTCCCACAAGAACCCACTTCAAAAGCACCTGGTGATTTACACACATTATAATCGTGTAATGTTGGGATGTCCCGATCAGATCACGTGATCAGAAATCAGGTCGATCTCGTGATTTTGGACTCGATCAGAATCGGATGTCACCTCCCGATCTGGACCCGCTACGATATTACAGGGTTTCCTCTACATGCGCACCGCCACGGCAAAATAAACCCCCACACCTTCAGAAGGAAGTTTGGGTTTTTAGTTAAACACTGTAAAGCATATGGGATCTATATATAGTCTACAGTATATTTGTGCACTTATATTAACCATAATCAGAGTTTGAATCACTTTCTGGTCCAGAAGGAGGGAGGGGGGGCCAGGAGACGCGCAAGCTTATGGAGCAGCTACCGGGCTTGCTGCTCACTCGGCACCCGCCGGGACTCGTCCTCCCCCTGAACGGACCACACCGACGGGAGTGCTCGGCCCCGGGAGAGGTGGCGAGGCCAGCGTGGAGCGAGTCACATCCGCAGAAACTCGTTCCCCCTACTCCGCGTCTCCCTCCTGGCTCAGCTCCTGGAAATGGTTCTGCTGCATCCTTTAGGTACACAGCAGAACCCCCATCGGGAAATAAAGAGCGGTGAGATAAGAAAAGCGCTTTCTGAGAAGGAGTATCATGATTAAGTGTCGCTCCAAAATGCACCAAGCACTGACGGATTTCTTCAAATAGTCTAAATAAGAAGTTGTTCAGAGCTGCTGCACTGAGAGCAGAGGATGAAGCAGAAGGAGTGAAGGAGGAGTGGATGACTTAAAAAATGATCCGGGTCATTGTCAGTAAAAAAGTTTGTTCTTTCCGGGCAAAAAATGGACCAGAGTGTTAAAATAATGTTGACATTTCTGCACCTAAATAGCTAGAAAAAAAAAAGATTTTTCTCAAAAAGTTACTTCAACCACAAACTAGTTCATGGGGATTTTGTGCACAGAGAATATATGTTTAAGTATTTAAATATATAGAGATATGATAGATTTCTATATAGATGGATGGATTTATGTCTGCAGCATGACATCACTTTGTTGCTTGTTGTTTTTTAGTTAAACTCCAGCAAAGTAGAACGCAGAAGCAGCTTGAAGCAGAAAGTGCTAGTATGTCTGTGGTCTGGAGGCATTATAACGTTGATCACAACAACATATTAAAAAGATCAGATCGGGACTCGGGATCGGCAGATCCTCAAAATCAAATGACTTGGACTCGAGGGCAAAAAAACAACCTGATCGGGACATCCCTAATAAAATAGGAAACTAACAACAAAAGGTTTGTAAAATAAGGTTTTCAGTGAGTCACCGTATAATGTAGGAGATTGTTTTAATGGTGGCTGTGCTCATACTAGTGGTTAGCTCATCAGTCTTTTTGGATGTAAACTCTGTTTCTCAAAACTGAGGTTGTTCATGAAGCTATCAACAAGGAGTAAGATAAACATGTATCACTTTCACACAGAAACACTTCAAAATTAACTAAATATCAACCTTAACACATTTTACTTCATGTAATTTTAGACAAAAACTTCCTCCAACCTACAGCAAAGCACAAAGTGGCTATAAATAGTAACTGGTTTCCATTAGGTTCAAAGGAAGAGAGCGCATCATTAGCCTCCAGTGCTCAAATAAAAAGGAACAAACATGGACTTTAAGTTGGCTTCAGTTTCCTGAAACAGCAGCACTCAGAGCGCTCTCCATCCCACAGAGGGGAGGAGGTGGCCATGAATTAGACATCGAAGCAGAGCTGAAACGAGGCCATAATACCCAGAAACAGCATCTCACACAATGTGATGGGGCCAACACAGAACCAGGCAGACCTTTACATTTCATTATAACCTGACATCATATTTACACAAAACAATCTAATCCTGCAGAAACAGAGCAATGCTGTTGTGTTTCTTCTTGTCTAAATGTTAAAACAGTCAGATTGGTTGTTGGTCTGGTGACCTCATGTCTCCTCCTGTCATCACCATGCCTTCATATAAACAGCTCCACCAGCCTGGAACACTCTGAAGCTTCACAGTCTGGTCTAAAGGAAGGAACCGGAAACATCAGTGAATACCTGTACCTGTTTTTAAAGAACTCGTATACTCTGCTTGGTATTTTGTTGATTATGATTTGATGAAGTTTAATTTTTATTGTTTGGATTTCACTGTATTTTAGACATCTGACAAAAATCCTCTTAAACTTGTCCTGCTTTCAAATAATAATAATCCAAAAAATCAATTATCCAATTTATTTATTTTACTAAATCAACTTTAGGTATTCATTTGTATGACGGCCTAAACAGGTCTCTATTGAAAATATGACCTGCTGTCTCAATGAGACTCATCTGTATGAATAAAGGTTATGAATGAATGAAAACCTGCTTCAATAAGCACATGGTTAAAGGTGACAGCTTGACTTATGAGAACACCTGTTAATACTCTGGAATAACATTTGCCAAATGCAAAGTTTCCATGCAGGAATGTCCAAAAAATTAGGTACAGGTATTGAGATATAGATAAACCTTATTTTATTCTATTTATTTAAACAGATAACCAAAAACTTGTCACTCATTCAACTGTTAGCAACTAGTTGGAGAAAAAATCACAAGAAAATATGTGAGTTTTGAGTTGGAATCAGACTGAATTGGTACATATTATTTACCATTATGGTCACATGGGACATCTGATGTTGCTATAGTGCAAATTTTGTAGTTGAAATTGAGTCAAAACTATCTTAATTGTGTCTTAGTTTGTTTAACTCTCCTATAATTCATAGTTTGGTTGCACTTACCGGTACTTCTTACTGCTCATTATCTCACAACAATATCACTTTCACAAAGTCGGGGTGGGTAATATCAATACTGCCAACACCTGTTTGGATCTCAGTAAATCAGTCAGTGACTCTGAAGCTAGTCTGAGAACGTTTGTCATGAAACCTGTTGAACCCATTTTTAATCATTAATGAATAATATAAAAATTCTACTAATAACATTAAAGGCATAATATGCAGTTTTGGCTTGTTTTTAGCACCCCCTAGTGTCCATTTTATATCACTGTTGTAAAAACATTAGCATTGTCTTTGCTCAGAAACACCTAAATCTACCTGTTGAAATGTCTCCTCAGCCTTCACTGCTTTCTACTGGAGCGGTTCATCACTCATTCAAAGAAATCAGCTGTGTTCAAGCAGGGAGAGATTAAAAAATCAGGAATCATGAGCTAAAAACTCTCCGGAGCTAGCATAACAGCTAGCCACATTGGGTTAGCCTAAACCTCATGAGATACGTGACTTTGTGAGACTTCAGGGCATCGGACCGGAGACTCAGAAGTTGCAAACGTGGTATTCTGGATCCAAGCAGCAGATGGGGCTGAGGGACTTTTTATTAACCCTGTAAAGAGTCAGATTAGCACAGACTGGCTCAAGGAAAATATTAAAAATATGAAAAATGACATAGTGTGCTTTTAAGGTGATAAAGTAAGATAATAATGTTTCACTGTTTATTTAAACACCAACAAACTCTTATAATAATTATTGTTTAGTAATTTTATTTTCAGCTTCAGTTCCTGTTTCAATAAGATTAAACTATGTTCTACCTATAGTGATTGACCTAACAGGTAAAAGGTTCAAAAACTCATGACAGCATGGAAACATTTATCACTACTTGTCTTCAATCCTGCCTTAATGTTTACCAGGTTCTACAATTAGATAGATACTATCTGGTTATTTGAAATTAGGTTAAACATTAATGAAAAGTCCTCAGTGTGAGGCTGGTCATCATCAGAGTGACCACTGCTGGTCTGGAGCATACAGGTGTGTGTTAACACCATGTGGCTACAGCAGTGACCTTAGAGAAACTAATGTTGCTACCTAATCTGGTAAGTGTTAAAAATCATTTCCAAACTATACTCCATCGTATACTGAAGATTTTTTACAAGTGAAAATCCTTCCAGTCAGCTACCAGTCTTCCCAGAAGTGGACATGATGACACACAGCAGCACACTGGTGAAAACCAAACAGCTGTCAGCACGGCGGGGGAGGGCTGATGATTTGGATACTTTACAGAGTCAGCCATGAACTCCTCTGTATTCTAGAGACAAAGGTGAGAGCATCTATCTAACAACTGAAGCTTGGATCAAAGCGGGCCATGAAACAGAAACCCAGAGAAAATCAGCTGACGAGAACCCGATCTCAGTCTGAATAACATACCAGAAGTAGAGCCACTCGTAAGAGACGTCAGAAAGTCCTCCAGACATGAGACGCATCAGGTCAGACAGAGGACAAGAATTAAACACTGGAACACTAAAAGTCAAGCTTCAACCACTGAGTGTCACTGGTTTGATTAAAAGGAAATTTTCTGATGTTTTTATTTTATTTAGTTAACTTGAACTTTTTAACTGTTATTTTTTAAAAATGTTGGTTTTATATAAAAAAAATTAGATATATTTTATTTGGTGTATTTTTAAACATTTGTACTTTTAACTATTAAATTGCTGTTGTTTTGATTTAATATATTTTAGTTATTTAGTTTCCTTTTTCATTTTAAAACAGTTACATTCTTTGATTATTTATTTTAAAGGTTAAAGGTGAGTTGTTTTTCACTCACTGATTCTGATGGTGCTGAATGACACAGTGTGTCACGTGGTTAATTGATTAATGAATGAATTCCAGGTCTCTTTGAAGGAACAGTCCCATCCTGTCCCAGTGGAGCTGGAAGAGGCTGGAGGACCTTTTACTGGATACACCTGTTTGTTTTGATTTTTTCAAAAGGAAGAAACAAATCAGAGCTACAGGTGTATTTGAATGCACTCATTTTGACACTCATTAAACATACAGCCTGTTCAGTGAGGCCTGTCAGTCTGTTTGTCTTTCTGGTTTTCCTGCTACAGCAGCTTTTAAAGCCATAACTGTTCTATTTAGATCATTAATGCATCAGACTGGGCTCTGCTGCCTCATCTTTAACCTCCTGCGTTCTTGGCAGAAGGCGGGGATCCACGTTTCCTTGCAGTTATTTTTTATAAAGTATAAATCAATGCTGATAAAGTCTGAGGCAGCAGAGCGACAACGATGAGGCTCCCTGAAGACCTCTGCAGGAACTCGTCCTGTAATAACAGCCGGCCCTTTTCCCACCAGCAGACGCGAATAAACGCAGTCATTTTCCTGCGTGGGGATTAAACACCACCAGCCGCTGATCTCCAGCTCGATCAGATGAATGAAGAAAACCAGCCCGACATTAGAAACGCGTCGATACTTACTGTCAGAGGCCATTGCTGCCGCCGCCGCCGCGTTTATCCACCCTGACGGCGGATCGAGGAGGAGGAGGAACGGAGAGGATGCGGCTACAGCATCCCCGTCTCTTCGGTGCGGAGCGGCGAAACGAGCGGACTCTGGAGCGCCCCGCCCTCCCCGGCGGGCAGCACCGCTCTGTCCCCGAACTGACCCAGAGCCTCTTGAGAGAAACGTGGATTTGTTTAATGATTCCAGGCTATATGGATTATAATATAACTAATTTATAAAGATTGAATAGCTCAGCCAATGAGATATAGATAATAAATCATTTAGATTGTGAAAGCTACAATAAATATGTGAATATACAATAAGAAACTGTGATTATGTGCAATAAGGAACTCATAAAAATAGTAAAACAAAATAAACTCATTCCTAAAAGTTGTAGCCTCTCCAGAGACACCAGGTCTTTGTATTGGAAACACTGGATTAAAGCTTTCTTAAACTACTTGACTGTAACT
Source organism: Callopanchax toddi (assembly GCA_006937965.1). Classification (NCBI taxonomy): domain Eukaryota; kingdom Metazoa; phylum Chordata; class Actinopteri; order Cyprinodontiformes; family Nothobranchiidae; genus Callopanchax; species Callopanchax toddi. The sequence goes on along the minus strand of SSNR01000068.1, from coordinate 745,304 downwards.
CTTATGCGTTTTTATTGACTTCTGTTATGAATTTTATTTGATGTACTGGACCAGTATGTCTGGTAATACATTTATATAATGATGCATATCTTCATACTGTATTATTATTTTATATGTGTCTGGGATGATGAAGCTGAAGTCCATCAGGATCCTTGCAGGAGTCGCTGGTCTTCATGGTGTTGCAGGATGTGATGGTCCACGCTCACTGCACTGACCTGTTTAATCGGTTGGACAAATTGCGGGGGTCCAGCAGGTGTCCCGTGACGTCCTTCAGGTGGGCCAACAGCAGAAGTTAAAATGATTTTGTGTCAGTGTGCCGGCCGGGCCTGTACCAGTCAGTTCTGTGATGGAGGACTTCCTGGGTTCTGATGGTGGAGCACTATGAGGGAACTCCACTCAGCTCCAGGGAGCTGTTGAAAACCAGAGTGAGGACATTTTCCAAAGCAAAAAAAATTTTGAACTTGGCTCCTAACCAATGAACTGTAGACCTTCAAATATTAACAGGCTATAACGTGTAACTACACACTGTGGCTGTTCCTTCTTCCCTCTGATTTGCTGTCATCCTCTCCTCTCTCCTCATCTATTTTTGTGGAAATGTGCAAAGCATCCAGGTGGACACGAAGCCTCCAGACACTTTGTTCTTCATCCACATGCACCATCATTATGGAGGACATCATTGCATCTGTGTTTCGCTTCAGTAAGAAGAGGTCAGTGGTTACCAGGGCCAACACATCCATTATCGTTTATCGTCTACTCACCCTGAAACTGGTTATCATTGATTTTCCAAACATTTGGTGCTCTGTCTGGTGGGGCATCCTCAGCTACCTCACCACTCACAGCTCCTTCATCATCTAATCCTGAGCCTTGCTTTTCTGGCAGTTATTCATCGCCCCCGTTACCGACATCATCCTCACTCGACTCCAATGCTCCAGCACTATTCTGTAGGCCTCCATACAACATGCTGAATTTGAGCTACACAAAATATGACACAATTTGTTATTCCCTTTATGCAAATATTGGGTTTGTAACAAATCTAAATGAAATTTACACCAAAAGGAGAAAAGTCTGAATCACAATTAAAGTACATAAAGTGACACATGGCAATCAGTTTAATGCATACATGATTAACTACAAAGTTATCCCAATAGAAAACACATTTACAAAATGTTTAACATTTATATTAATTCTTAGATGTATTTTTTTCCCTTCAGTGGCGCCCTGCGATAGTACGATTTACACTAAATACCTGGGGTACTTAGCATACCTGGCTCTCTGTCAGCCATCTTGCTTTTGAGTGAAAAAAAAATGCACATCTGAAACTGCCCAGTTGGTGGCAGTTTGAGGTGATGCATGAGTGTCCACTGTGTTGGCTGATATGCAACTACAACAAAACCCATGCATTTACAAAAGAAGACATTTAGAATAGCTGTCCACTGTAGTGACCACATGACATGAAAGGACTAAAGAGCCTTAGTTACTGAAAGTGTGTTATATGCAGAAACAGTCAACATGGCTGGAGAGAGACAGTTAAATACAGGAATGGACAAACATGTCCATAATGACGCATGTGCGTTAAAACAGATTGACTTAAAACAGCTGCTGTCTCCAAAATACAGACGAGTAGAGCTGCCACTCAAGCTAAAGAAAAGTAGAGCGATATCATGTTATGACAAGATATAGTTCTATTTTTCTTTTGCTTGGGTGGCAGATCTACGCTTCTGTACCAAAACATCACCATTTCACGTAAATGTTATTTTATAAAACTTCCTATCGCTGACATTTTTGGATTACTCAGCAGAAACATTAAGAAAATCCTCCTGGACTTGATGCCTGAATGCATCAGAAGCTATCTACAACAATAGAATTCACTCAGAAGAATGGTAAAGCCTGGATTCCACTGATAAAACAAAGTCAAAACTTGTGAAAATAAACGTTCACAATAGTTAGGATGTTTGAACCTATAAAAAAATCAGAAATGGCTGCTCAGTGGTTCTGCATCTCCTTCAGTACCACGTCAATCTTCTCTTCTTTTTGTGTTTTTCTGAAATGAGAACAAAAAGTGGCGAGGTGAGAAACAGCATGAAACTCGAGCAGAGGCCGTGTGTGAGCAAACACACTGACGGTGTTTACTTTGTGGGGCGGACTCCAGCGTGGCGAGGCGACTTATCACAGTAGGTGATGTAGCTTCGTTACAGACGTCAGCTGGGAAACACAAAACGGCAGACCGAGAATCAAATCAACACATCATCCAGCCCGAGAAACGTCATTTGGAATGTTTTCACACAACTGCTTCTGTGAGACGATGAGTCGCTTTAAACGTGCTTCATAAATACGTTTTTCAGTCTCTGCTTTAAGTTTTACTTCTTCAAATTGTGCAAATTTATCACAGGACACAAGTCACTCTGTATCAGAACAAACAATAACTAAATGTTGGTTGTAAAATCACTTAAAATGATTAAAAAATGAAACTAATTAAAGTCTAAAATGTTTTGTCAAATTTGGGGATTTAATTTTTGCTCAATTTAGGTCAAAACTGCAGTTAAAAACAAAACACGAGATTTTAATGTGAACCTGAGCTTAAAGACTGATTCAAAACACTAAATACACTAAACCTGCAAAAAGACTCCCATCATCAGTCTGAGCTTCAGACTAGAAACTTACCTGAAACATTCAGAGTCTCGTTGGTTCGGCTTCTGAGCGACGGTTTGATTAGTCTGGTCTGACCTGTAATTTGCACTGGTCCAGACTCTTCCTTCATGGCACCAATCTCCACTGGACGATGTCGCCTCGACTTCGACGTCTGAAAAACAAAAACATGAAAAAGTTTTTTATTAAATCTTTCTTCTTTATAAATGAGATGCTGTAACAACAAAATTTAAAACACAGGCTTAAAAAAACATTTTAAATAAAAATATGAATGAAGATGAAAACACGAACCTCTAGCGCTTCACCGTAAGCTTTTGATTTGATGGATGCAAGGAGATCGGCTCGGCTGGAGCTCTGAGGACACAAAGAAGAAGGTTTTCTCTTTGCAACCTGAACAGTAACAAAAAAACACAGGACCGACAGTGACCGACTGACTATAAATATTTTAGAAAACTTTAGAGTCTTTTGGTTTGGGATTAAATTTTCTTAACTTTGAGAGAAGTTGTTTTGTGGCTTATTTGGGTAAAAAACCCACAGCTTTCAATTTTGACTTTCAGGCCAAACCTGAACCTTTTACAAAAAAGCTTTTTAAAAGTAAGAAAAAAGTAACATAAAAAAAAAACATTTTATAAACTGTTAAAGCAGCACTCCGGAGGATTTCATCAAGAGAGCAGTTTTTGAATCTAGCGTCCAAAGGCTCCTCCTCAAAACATCTCGACACGCGCGTCCGGTCGCGTGTGCGCGCGTGCACGCGGCGCATATACTTCGGACATGAACTGTACAGCTCAATGTGTAGGGTTTAATCACTCACAGTTCACAATCTTATTCCAATACTACGAGGGTCTGATGAGCCCTCTCTGTCCCTGCTGCTTCTGATATTAGCTCTGTTAGCAGAGAGCTGCTGCTGGACTCTGAAGCTGAACTTGACTCGGCCCTGGATGAACTTTCTGACCAAAATAAACGCGTAACCCTGTCAAGCCTTGCCATTCTGTGAGGTGAAAGGTTTAAAAATAAAAATAAACCCGTCTTTAGATGGGGAATGGGTAGGTTTTAGTAGAAATGAGCTGTGAGTCCTCAGTGAACGGCTGAGATGGCAGAGAAACACACGGAGCGTCCTGTACGACAGCGCCCCCTACTGGTACAGGTTTGGTCGATGCGCGTGCATGTTGAGAGAATGCAGAAATTTGAAATTTCATTGGCTGAAAAATGTCGGCGGCAAGAAATAATGGAAAGGGGTCTCTAGGAGGAAGGAGGGTCTTCATCAGAATGACAGATGTTGTGGAACTCAACCCATAGATCATAGTTTAGACCTGAAATATCATTTAAAACATTTAGAAAACTTTGATACAGAGAAAAATGCTCCAGAGAGCCGCTTTAAATACATAATAAAAAGGTTACAACAGAAAATTGTCATTTTAATAGTTAAAACACTCAATGGTTGAACATTTAAAATTCTAAGCATTTCAGTGAGTGGCATTTAAAGGGTTGACAGAAGGGTTCCAACAAGTTTATCTGTTTAAATAGAGACCAGACCAGGTCAGACTCACCTCTTGTTGAGAAGATGTTCCCTCTTGACTGTTTTCATTTTCATTAGCAGTTTCCTGTCAAAACAAAAGCATTAAATCAGGGGGAGAAAAGAATCAAACTTTCACATTAAGAGAGGGTTTTGACTACTTTATAATACATCCTTTGTACTGTATCTCTCACCGTCCCTTGTTGCCAGTTGTAGAACTCCAGGACCGTGCTTCGAAGCTGAGAAACAAGCTCCTTACGGATCAGATTAATCGATGGATCAGACTGAGCAGTCGTCTGAGAGATGACAGACGTCTTCATCTTTTCATACAAGTCGTGGACGTTGGACATTTCCTGCAAGAAGACCAGCGTAACATTGTAGAAACTTGACCTTTGAGTTGTAGTGACGGATAGCAGGGAGAGTTTCTGTTCACCTCCAGCAGCTCAGCGTTGATCAGTTCCTGTGGGCGAGATGCTCGCTCTATGAACTCCTCACATAACATTGACTTCTCCTCAATCCTCTTCTTCTTGTAGTAAAGCTGCATGGGGAGGGGGAGGAGAAGGGGGAGGAAAGATCAACTCTTTTCATTGTTGAGACTTTTAATTTGGAAAAATCAACCTGCATGTTCAGTTGAATTTATCAGAGTTATAAACAGTTCTATAGATAGAGCTTTCAGTCATGAGTAGGTCACTGTACGCAGACATGCAGCTCACCAGGGTGGGCATAGCAGTGAAGTGGAACGCTTTGCAGAACATCAGCTGTTGAAGGATGTAAGCAGCATCCAGGTGCTGAGCATCCATTGCATCTTTCTCAAATTTCTTCACCTCCTTCCAGTCCTTCAAGGCCAGATGAATCTGAGGCCAGAGACACAAAAACAACTTGACATGATGCGACAGCCCCTTCACACAGTGTGTCTTGGTGTGTGTGTGTGTATTGTGGCCCAGACCTGCTCAGGGGGTGAGGCCGTTTGGCAATGATACAAACTGTACAACAGGTAAAGTCCTCCCACACGGATCTGAAAGCTGAATGGTGGCAGGAAGTAGTCGTAAGCCACATCCAGGACCAGACGACTGAACACCCGCTTCTTATGGTTCATAGTGCCACTGTAACAAGAAAAATATGATCAATAAACGATAGCCTGCTGCCAGCTAAAAATAGCTCATAAAGATTTGTTCTTAAGAATTTATACTTGTCTTTGCCTCCACCCCCTACTGCCCACAACAATAAAACAAATACATGAAGCACATGCCGGTTACTCGTTTCGTGGTCTTAACAAGTCAAGGCATCAAAGCAAATGTCTTTCTCTGTCATATCACTCCAGGAGTATATACACCCCCCAGCCCTCATCTTTTATCTTGCAATGAACATTTGTGAGTTGATAACAAGAGCATGAAAAACGCTAGGATCTAGACAAACTAACCTCTACAGGCTCTGATTTCAAAGTAAGATAACACTTTTCCCTCAAGTAATAGAATAAGTTGTGTTTGTAATATCATCTAATTACCCCCTCATTGTTTACAATCACAATAAAAATAGGATTTTTAAATTGTCTTCTTTTATTATTTTACTAACATACAGAGAGAACATGTGTTTGTGTGAATAATTGAGTCAGTTACAGGCACTAGGACTTTATTTTTATGCATTACAGAAAATGACTAAAATACCAGAATCAGTATTATAACAAGTCTTTGCTTTTCTTTACAGATTTCTTCTGTTTTTGCTGACTTGTCACACTTAAATGTTTCAGATCAGCAGAAAGATTTCAGTATCAGACAAACTAAGATAACCTGAGTAAGTAAAAAGATAGTTTTCTAGTGATCATTTCACTTACTAAAGTAACAAATCTACCTAAACCAATCTGGATCTGTATAAATACATCCTCCTTTGTCAAATTCTGAATTAATTGTGATTAACCACATTATTTATGAAGCCGAGTTCAGCTCCACCAGCCACACCCAGGCCTTATTAATGTCATTGAATCACTTCAATAGAACCTGTCTGACAACATGAAGGAGGCTAAAAGATCTCAAAAAGCAAAACATCGTGCCCTGATCTAAAGAAATTCAAGAACATCTATAGCCCTGCAGGACTCACTAGTTAAAGTTAAAGTCAGAGGTCATGATTCAGCAATAAGAAAGAGATGGGACAAAAATGTCCTCCATGAGAGAGTTCAAAGGTCAAAACTCAAAACCTCTCCTGACTGATCAGTTCTGTCAGGCAAAACAGTAGTTCACAAGCTTTTAGCTTTTCCACCTGTTAGGGCTCCATGAAGACAGAACCTACTATCATTTACTGGCTCTATTTGTTAGGCATGTGTACGTTTGTTTGTTCTGTCAACTTCTGGCATTAATAATGTCATCATACCAACGTTGTTATATAATCACTTTCAGTAAATATTGTTTCTATGATCGGTTAATGTAGAAACGTTATTTTATCATCTAAACAAAGAACAAAGCTCACTGCCTCATAATAGAATTGCATTAATAAATCACATGTGAAAATGACTGAGAAAATTATCCGAATCACACTAAATAACAGATTTAATTGGATTATTACGTAAAAATTAGAAACGAATATAGTCGTTTCTAGCGACTTCAGTCTAAAGTAGCTTGTATATTGAACAGATAAACATTTGAATATGGTTTCAGAACAAATTTACCAAAATATTTGAGCGAACTTCATCTCCCTCCAAACGCTGGTGAACACCTCGAACCGGACCGACTGTGTTTGCTGGAAGCGGGTCAGCAGATCCTCGCAGTCTGCTTTCACTTGTTTCCTGAAGAAGTCCATCTCGAAGCTACTTACAGCTACGACTCAGCCACGAGATGAACACAGAAAAGGTCTAAATGAAATAAAGATTTTAAAAAAGTCTAAATCTACAAACACATCTTGAGTCTCCTCTTGATCATTCACACAGAATGTGTCTGAATGTAAACACAACGAAATGTCGAGGACTAAATGCGTCATCAGCAAGAGACGTTTCTGTGATACATTCACAGACGTAGGAAAAAATAAGATTGAAGAAACAAAAGACGTAAAATAAAGATAATACACACACACACACACACACACACACACACACACACACACACACACACATATATATATATATATATATATATATATATATATATATATATATATATACAAAACTTGAACTAACCTCACATAGTGCGTTTAAGATGTTTAACTTTAAATGTGACCAAAATTGACTCTTCCTTTTATTTTAAAGTACAAAAATGCAGCACGCCGTTTACGTCCCCGGTGTTACGTAATAATCGTACGTCCTGCGGAAGTAAACAATCCTCAGCTGACGTGGAAAAGAATCTATCAGAGCACCTGGAGGAAAACTCGCCGAGTTTTAGATTTAATAAAGCAGCTGCGTCCTCTTCGGTCGTCGCTCGGGGTTTATGCAAGTCTTCTGAATTCTACAAGGGTTTTCTGAAGTCCAGGAATAATCAGAGTATAAAGAAAGATGACTTCAGCGGAGGAGGCCAGTAGGCCGTTCGCCGGACTCTCGGACGTCTCTATTCCGGACATCCCGGTGGAAGGGGACATCTCCGTCCCAGTCGCTCCCTCCACAACAGACGACGAGTTTTCTACGTTGGACGAGCCGGTGAAGGAGACTATTCTGCGGGATCTGCGTGCGGTGGGGAACAAGTTCGTCCATGTGCTGTATCCGAAGAGGAGCTCGGTGCTGCTGCGGGACTGGGACCTGTGGGGCCCGCTGCTGCTGTGCGTCACGCTGGCTCTGCTGCTTCAGGGCGGCGCGGCGGACAGCAACGACCAGGGAGGACCGCAGTTTGCAGAGGTAGGTCAGAGGTCAAGTCCTGGCCGGTTTCAGGTGTGATAGAACAGCACAGCAGGGGCGAATCCAGAGGTTTTCACTCAGGGTGGCCAGGTGTAGCCAAACATGAAGCACATTCTGGACAGTCACTGTTTGGGGATAGGTTTACTGACACTTTTCCCTACTTAGATGTCATCTTAGTTTATCGAGAAACTTAAAAATATTGTTGTGTGAAAAAGTATTTGGCTCCTTACAGATCTATTTTGTTTTGCAGGTTATCTTTATCTGATAATGAAATTTAACCACACAACAAAAAAATCAATTAAAGAGCAGCTCCTCAGATAATCACACTGGAAACATGTCAAAAACACTTTAAAATTAATGTGAAAGAGTTGCACAGGGTTGCAACAACATGTAAAAATGATTCAGGGAAACAAAATGATAGCAGAAGAATGAAATCTAGAAATACTCTGTTGTTGGTATTATAATTGACTGCTGGAGATAGACACCACATTCCCACAACCCTTACAGGAAGAAGATGTTTCTGAAGATGGATGAATTAATCTGAAGTCTATTTTTGTAAAATAGTGCTGTAAAAAATATTTGCCTGCTTAAGACAAAGATAACCAGAGTAAATGCAAATTGCGGTTTTTAAATGATAAATTAAGGCTGAAACACACCAGAGACATCAGCGCTGCGCCACGATGCGGCCGCGCTGTTATTTGAATAAAAACCGTCCGTAAGCTCACTCACACAGGGACCGCCACAGCACGTCCCAGAAACGCCAGTCCACGCCATGATGCTAAAGACACGCAGCGGTTCTATTTTTGCGCAGCTGAGATGTGCTGCGTGTATCACAACATTGTGGAGTACTTTAAAGGCTGGAATACACCGGATACCTCAGCGATGCGCCACCTCTTGGCTGCGGTGTTGGCGAGTCTTGTACTCACACAAGACGCGCTCCTGACAGCGCGCCGTAGGATGCTGCTTAAAATAATCGCGCGATAGTCACAACATCACGCGGGAATTGAAAACTGGAAGCAGGAAGTGAATCCTTTGTTTATATGTGATCAGAGCTGCCGTCGTGTGTTGTGGGAACCTAATTCTAATTCTTTCAAAATGGGTAAGTAGGCTATTTAATGGAGCTGTTGTTTATGTGTACCGTAATGTTTGTGGCGGTTTATTTCTGTGTGCCGTAATAGGAGCCGTTCTGCGTCGTAACGTCGGTGTCATGGTAATGGCGGTGTCAGAAAGTACTCAATATGTCGTGACACACGCGCACAGCTGCGACTCGCGCTTCCTTTTAAACTGGTGCGAATCTTTAGCAGGCTGGCGGCGTCTCGCGTGTCTGGGACGCGTTGTGGCGAGCTCTGTGTGAGTGATCTGATGGACTAGAATGGTTTTAAATCAAAATAACGCCGCAGCCACGACGTGGCGTGTCGCCGACGTGTCCGGTGTATTCTAGCCTTAAGACACAGACATTACGACACCGAATGGCTCCTGACACACATAATGAATGTGTTGTCACTTGTTTACAGTATTAATAGTTTATAATTATTATAATAAATAGTTTACTTATCCCTTTTGAAGGAATTAAAGAGTCCCACAACACATGAGGAACGGGTCCTGTGAATTGCCAAAACTGGTGCATCGCAGCGCTGACGTCTTCGGTGTGTTTTCGTTTTTTAAGAGAACAAAGCTTCCCAAATCAGCCTGGCCCTGTGTGGAAATGTAATTTACCCATAAACTTAAAGTGCAAATATCATGAATTGTTGTTCATTTTATATCCAAAGTATTAGAAAGTCTTAAGCCTGCATCCCACAGGAAACATCAGTGCTGCATTGTGAAAGTGCAGAGTATTTGGTTAATCTTCTGGTCTCACCATAGCGAGTGCTGCTTGCCTGATCGCACAATAGTCACAATATCTCGCTGGAACTGAGAACACCAAAAATTAGGAGGCAGGAGACATCTGGTGGAGCCAGGCCCCATTGGCCCCTAACGCAGAAACACCACAGTCTGTAACCCAAGTGTGCATGAGCTTAAGGTGACCAAATAGTGGACAGACTTTATCCTTAAGGGTCCCCTAGTAGACAGCAGAATTCATGGTTCCATCAGTGACAGCCAGTGGTCCAGGTCCTGAGCAACAAAGCAGCCCCAGACCATCACACTACCACCACTATATCTGACGGTTGATGATGAAATACAGTTAGTTTGACTTCAGGTGGAACGGGACACACACCTTCCAGTAGGCGTGGACCAATTGCCTCCCAGGCACCATTAAACTGGATGTCTTCTGCTCCTCAGGGATGGGTCAAATACAGAGAACAAACTCTGCTACTTTGTATTGCGGTCTATACAGATGTGGACCCCACCACCACCATCACTGGCTTAACCTTAACTAAGTGAGGCCAGCAGGGCTTTTGGTGTTCTTGTTTTTTTGTGTGTTTGGAACAGGAAATGATGTGTTGCTTTTTTAGGTCTTTTAGCCTCCTTCATGTTGTCAGACAGGTTCTATTGAAGTGGTTTCTTAATTCTACAGGTCTGGCAGTGATCAGGTCTGGTTGTTGCTGAACTCATCTTTTCAAAAAATGAAGTTAGTTAATCACAATTAAATAGTGATTTAACAACGGGGGCGATTATTTTTTCTCACAGGGAAATGTTGGTTTGGATAGCTTTGCTCCTTTAGTAAACGAAATCATCAGATTGTATTTACTCAGGTTATTGTTGCCTGATGCTGAAACAGGAAAAATCATTTTTCTTAACACTGTAGTTTCAAGGATATTTCTGTTTCTAAAATATTCCTCAAGAAAAAGAAAGAGGCCTGGTTTGAGTCACTGGTAAAGAAACAAAAGTTTTTCTGACACTTCTGATTTTAGAATAATACTTAAAAACATTAAATTTCTGTTAAAACAAAACATTAAACATGTAAAATAATTATATGTGATGTTTTGTGACAACCAAAAAGAAGTTCCTGTCATGTAAAGTTTCATTGTTTCCATCTAACCTTTCATTAATTAAATGACTAACTTGTTTCAATGCATTTTTCGATCTAGGTCTTCGTCATCGTCTGGTTCGGCTCCATCATCATCACACTCAACTCCAAGCTGCTGGGTGGGACCCTTTCCTTCTTCCAGAGCCTGTGTGTGTTGGGATACTGCATCATGCCTCTGACGGTGGCCATGGTGGTGTGCCGGATCGTCCTGTTAACCATCTCTGGAAAGGTCAGCTTTGCCGTACGGCTGGTGGTCGTGGTGGTATCCTTCGGCTGGTCCACCTTCGCTTCCACAGCCTTCCTGGCAGACAGCCAGCCTTCCAACCGCAGGGCGTTGGTGGTGTATCCAGTGTTTCTCTTTTACTTTGTCATCGGATGGATGATCCTGACCTTCTCCCTGTCATGAACGGAGGACATGGGCAGAACAGAAGAAGGTTTTTGTGACATGAAGGAACTTGAGACTCTGCCTTCAGATGAACACGACCGACTACCGAGGTGATTGAGAGCTGCTGAAAAAGGATTCAGACTCATGGAAGCTGATTCCAGACTTTGAGGTGTAGTGGTTGAGCCTTTGCTGCAGCTGATGAAATAAAAGATTTGTGGATAATTTTTTTTCCAGTTTGTCTCCTGGTTCTGTTCATACTGTGTGAATATAAATACTGAATGAATGTCGGACCTGTTAGAGTTGCAGTGTTTGTTTTTTCTGTTTTCTGAGTGCATTTAAACATCTCACTCGTGTGTTTTGTTTTTACTGAGCTGACGGTCAAAACAGGCAATTTTCCTTTTTGTAATATTTGACAAGAGGGTTTCTTTTGTTTTGAGTTGAGTTCAGTTGACAGGAGATGGCAGTTCTTCTGTAAGTCTGTCATTAAAATGTCATCAATGTGGGATAAAATACTAGGTGGCGCTGTTGACTAAGTCTGTTCCAGTGTTTTGTTTCTTGTGATGAGCAATAATTGTGCAGGACTATATTTCTGGGTATTTCTCTGAATTTCTGCTCGTTGAATTAGCATTTTGTTTAAGTGAATTCTGCTTCTGAAGGTTCAAAATTAAAGACAAAATGTAATTATAAAACATAGTTTTGAGTCCTGTATGGAGAAATCTAAGTTATGAAATCAGACGTGAAATTCTATGGTATTGAAATAACTAAAACTATATTTTGTGGACTAGTTTGACTTGGGTTTGTTTTGATGGTAAAATTTAGGATAAGAAAAAGTTCATTGAAAAATGTTCAATAAAAAAACAAATATGAATAAAATCTTGAATTTATTTAAAGAAAAGATGGAGTAGTTTGAAACAATGTTTAATGGTCAGTCATAACCATGTGGTGGCGCTAGAGAGGAAATATTCCTCTTTAACTTCAATCAGTTGCATTTTAATTTAAACCAAAACTCTTCATTAAATTCAGCCTTTTTAACAGATTCCACTGTTTTATGGCTCAAACATGAAATAAAAATCAAACTACTGAAAATTTGATTGAAAAAGACTAAATATGTAGCCAGAACCCACTCACTGATAGCTACGTTCTATTAAACTATATAGTCACTTATTTAATCACCGAGACTAACAAAAATATATACATACATACAAATATATATATCACCTTCCTCTCAGCCAGTTTTGTTGAAAGTGTCTTTACGTTACTACAAAGTTTGTCTTTTCGCTATTTTTTTAATGTACTAAACACTACCAAGCATTTAAAAGGATAATTTAAAGTGCACTTTATGTGACCATCATATTCAATATCGGTTATTTAAACATTGTGTTTCTGATCACATTTAAGCATAACTTCTCGTGTAGTCCAAACTCACAAAGTGAATAAATGGTAAATAAGTAGGTTGGTAAGTAAATCTAATTTATATATAATAGGCTTCATCTGCAAGAGACACAATGTTATAACTTCTACTTTATGCTCTTTGAGGTTACCATGGTTACACCTGCAAGACAGCCTCAAATAACTGCTGTGCAAAACGTAGACTGTAAAAACAGTAGCGCTAATGAAAACAATATTTACAGGTTGTAAAATAGATGGCAAAATTATTATGATCGATAGATCAACAGACCGTGATTAAAGTCAGTTAATAAGAGAAGTACATTTGTAATGAGCATTTATTTAATCAAATGGCAGCTGTGAACGTTGAACACTTAGTAGAAATGTGGATGGTCATGTTATTTAAAAAAAAAAAAAAGCAGAAACACCACAGACTTGAAATCCTAAAACAACTAACTGCAAACTTCCTAGATATCCTAAAATAAATCCAAGAGCTGATGTTCTGTAGAACACTTCAGAGATCACATATTCAACATTTTAAACATTTCATCAGCTGTTCTTTAGCATGTCGTTTTCATTCTAAAAACATTTAGTAGTCAAGTTTTTATTTTACACTCTAAGTTTAGTTCAAAAGCTTTTATAGTAGTCATATATCAAAAGTAAAACAATAGATTTCTTATTTAAATCTGCATAGTCTCTCCATCATATAAACAACGGAACAAAGAATTACTTTTTATTGCTGATCTGATCATTTATAGAGTATATAAAGTGATGAACATAAAGGTGGCATCTATCAAAGCCAAACAACAACAAAACTGAACTTTTCTCTCCAGTAACCGGCTGACCATGTAGCATCACCATGAATGAAAAATGTTTCCTAACTTTTGCAACTCAGTGTTTGGCAATCCAAACTTAACACCAAAAAAAAAATTGTATAAATAAATCTCTGATTGCAATCTTCATAATGACAGAAAATTCAACGTTTACTACTGATGCTGCAAAGTAATTAGTGAATACTCCAAAAGCTTTGTTTACTTCCCCCTGACATAAAAAGGAGAAAAACTAAAACTGGAAGGGGGAAAGGCAGCCAAAACATCATTCTGACACCTCTGATGGAACAACACTTTCACACAAATTACAAAGTGCACTACAGATGACAACAATCTGTTCTGCCAAGCTGTCGTCCTTCGCGCCTTTTTTCCCCACGTTTGTGAAGCTGAGGGGTAGAGTAGATCCTAGGATGGCGTATCTCTGTCGCAACATCCCGATCAGTCTTTTCACATGAATTCTCACTTGCAAATTGTCCTGTGACAATGCAATTTCTTTGCGGCTGAGCCGTTTCTCACATCCTCTGGTCGGAGATGTTACCACCTCTGCACAATACAGCCCATCGTGGTCGTTAGCCTCAAGACCCCGTTCAGACAGAACCAGGTCCCCGGGCTGGAGCTTCTCAAGAAATCCACTGTTTTCAATGATGCATCTGTTGGTGACTCCTCCAAGCCAGGCCTTGGACACAAAGGAAATGGTTCCTTCTGGGGTGAATGAGATGAGAAATTTCACCGTGTTGTGCTCCTTGTAGCTGGTCCATGTTTTAGCTCGAGGTGGGTGTTCTATCAGAACCTCAAAGTAGTCTACAATGCTCACACAGTTTTGAAAATCTGTCTGATAACATGTAGGCAAGCTGCGTCTCAACTCCTCCCTGTGTGGCCACAATATGAGGGACTGAAGTCTGCCCGCCATGACTTTTGTCCATTGCTGAAAGATTGCACATACGATCGACTGTGTGATCCCAAAGAGGTAGCCTAAAAATTCATCCGTGAGATTGAGGCGCAGCTTCATGAGCGTCAGGAGCAGCTCCTGAGAGAGCTCGAGGGAACCAGATAAAGGCACAACAGATGAGACGTAAGTTAACAACAACGTGTACGTCTGCATATTGGGAAGTCCTGTGAAATATTCCACTTTAGCATCATTAAAAACTGAAATATTAAACGTTTGATGCTTCAACCTCATCTCTAGCTCATTGACTTTGTCCTTCAGTGACTGGCACTCAGTATTTAAAGATTTGATCTGTTCGTGTAACTCAGCAATGTCACTGTGAGTCTCGGCTGTCTGGACTTCTGTTCTGTGAACTAGTTTTGAGATTTGACACTCAGATTCTGAAGCTTCAACTTTAATGGGACGCACGAGCTCTGAAACATCGACTTTGGATTCTTCTGGCGCGTTCAGAAGAACGTTGGTAAAATGGTCTTTGGAAGGTGGGTTTTGATGCAGAGCCTCTCTAACATTGGTTGTTGAAGGTGGGTTTTGATGAATGAGTCCTGGGACACTGGTTTTAGGGCCTGAGCTGTCATGCTGGTCCAGAAGAGCAAGGTTAACAGGAGCATCAGAAGACAGATTTTGGTTCAAGGGTTTTGTAATATAGAGTACAAAACGTGGATTTTGATCCATGGGTTCTGTAACATCTGCTTTAGATTCTGAGCTGCAATGCTGATCCTGAAGAGCGGTGGAAACATGGGCTTTAGAGGGTGGGGTTTGGGGCTCTGGTTTGACACCGACATTGAGAAAAGGTGGACTTCGATGTGCAGGTCCTTTAATGCAGGTTTCAGACTCTGAGCTGTCATGCTGGTCCTGAAGAGAAATAGTAACAGGGGCATTAGAAGGTGGGTTTTGATGGCAGAGTTCTGTAACTCTGGCTTTGAATTCTGCATCGCGATCCCGGTCGTAAATAGCAGCAACACCATGGACTTTAGAAAGTGAAATCTGATGTGCGAAATCTGCATCACTGAGTGCAAGATGTGGTTTCTCATCCATGGGTTCAGCTTTGGTTTCTGAGCTGTGATGGTGGTCCAGAGTAGTAGTGGTACTAGGAACATTAGAGAATGGGTTTTGGTTCAAAAGATTTTTAAAATAAAGTAAAAAAGGTAGGTTTTGACCCACAGGTTTAGATTCTGAGCCGTGTTGTTGATCCTGAAGTGCAGTAGAACCAGAGGGTGGGTTTTGGTGCCCGAGTTCTGCAGCAGTGACAGGGGGGGTTTGATGTACTGGTCGTTTAACGACAGCTTTGGATTCTGAGCTTTGATGGTGGGACAAAGAAGCAGTGGTAACAGGGACATTAGAAGGTAGGTTTAGATGGATGAGTTTTGTAACATCAGCTTTGGATTCTGAGCTGTTAGGAGAGTCTGGAGGAGCAGTGGTACCAGGTGGGATTTGGTGCACTTTTGTAATATAGAGTGTAAAAGGTGGGTTTTGAGGCACCTCCTCCTTAACATCAGCTGTTGACTTTGAGCTGAGATGCTGGTCAATAAGAGCAGTTTTACCAGGGTTGTTAGAGGGTGAGTTTTGGTGCACGAGTTTCGTAATATAGAGTGTACAAGGTGGATTTTGATCCATGGGTTCTGTAACATCTGCTTTGGATTCTGAGCTGTGACGCAGGTCCGGACGAGCAGTGGCAACGCTCTGTCCGTTTAGGTTGCGTGATTTTTTCCTATTAATTTTGGCGTGTCTCATAAATCTCTCCAGCTTTTTTAAACCCTGAGCCCGAGCAAGAGGGGAGGAGTAGCTGAATGGACTTGGAACATAGTCAGGATGACGGGGATTGTCACTTTTTTTGCCTGGAAAAAAAAAAAAAAAAAAGAGATTTCAGTTCGACTCACTCAGTGCATTTCACAATGACAAGTAATAGATATGAAAATCTATCAAAAAGTAAACTATTAAGACTGTACAGTTGTCACAGCTAACATATAAAAAACATTCACCAAGTTTATAAGTCACTAAATGGAGCAGAGGTGTCGAACAAGTGGCCTGCATACCATGTCCAGACCCAGAACCGGTCCCATACCAGAACCTATAGCCAAAACCAAAGGTTAGGATTTAAATCCTTTTATTTTAACATTAACGGTTTAGCGGAGGAGGGAATGCATCAACCAATGGTGTGTGAGTATAACAACCCCACATGATACTGCTCAGCCAGCCAATCAAGTCAGTGCATTCCAGGCAGTAAAAACTGTGATACTTCAGGGAAGATAAATGTGTTAGAAGCAAGTTACACCCATGCAATGACAGTAAAGTAAAAAAAAAAAAAAAAAGACATTAAACAAAGATACAGACAATTAAGATGGAAGAAAGTGAAAAGACAACAGAGAAAGGGTTAACTGTTCTCCTAAAAAAAGAAAGAAAAAAGAAGATAGAGCATTTAATTCAGAATGAACAGACTTGTTTCTATTCAGACTTCCCACTGGGAGCATAGAACCAGTGTCTCATATGTTCAGAAACCATGGCACTTATTACAAGTGTCACTTTGAGACTTAATAAATGACTTCACCAAACAGACCCACTCAGTCAGGTCTGAAGTGAGATCACAATAAACCAGTCGTTTCAAACTTTCTCTCCCTTTATTTATTTTTCTGAGGCGAAACTTGATTTAAACATGCACAATTTTCTCAAATCAATTATATAGACAGCCCTACTTTTACATAGTTAATGTGAAAGCGTTATACATATCAGCAGTCATACATATATGTTAAAGAGCATATATTAAGTTCTTTTTTTTTTATTATTCTGATAAAACTCTGTCCAAAAATACTATTTGAAATGTTTATTGAGGGTATTTTGTTTTACAATACATTTTTTAAAACCATTTTTCTAGTCCAAAGTGCCCCTTTTTGCAAAGCTTCTAAAAACGCTTTTTTTTCATATGTGGACCTGTGACGTCAGCTAAGGGAGCTCCTAGCTAGGTGGCGCTGCTTACAGTGTTGTCAGATGTAGATAAATAAAGTATTTGTAGGATAATTTAACACTCTGTACGATCAATAATCCCATAAATATGATCATTTGAGCCCTTTGTTGTGTGGAGTTTGTGTAACAGATGCTTGTTTTAATCATTGTGTTAGATTTTTTAAAGCTAAACTACTTTAACATCTCAGACTGGCACCGCTCTAGTCTGCCAGCTGCCTGCTCGCTGTCGGCCATGAGTTGTTAGTTTTAGGTTAGAGCGCTCTTTAATCGAGTCGGTGTGTATTCATTTTAATAAAAAATGCTAAATTATTATGTTTATGAATGCCAATCACCAGTCTGTCAGGACACTGAGTCAACAACGGGACGGCTTCCTTACCGGTACGGTGACTTCTGTTTGGAGACGAAAAACCCCGGTGGTCCTGGTCTAGTCCAGGACTGGATGTGATGGAGTCCCACATACCGACGAAAAACATTCAGTGTGACTCTAAACAGGCGCCGTTACTTCGATCCATTCACCGGAACCGCTGTTAGCACACAGCAGCTAACAGGAGCTAATGGGGAGACTTGAGTCTCGTTTCCATGCCAGGTTTGGTACGGTTCGTGGTGGGTCGTAATCCGGTACCGGTCCGCGATTTCATGAGAGCATTTCCTTCAGGTGTCTGACCCTCACCTGGCTGGCGGGGTACAGTAAATCCATGCCGCGATGCTCTCCAGAGGGGCTTCCCGTTCCCAGCGGGGCTACCAAGAGGGGATTCCCGTTCCCAGCGGGGCTACCAAGAGGGTCTTCACGGCGGGGTTTCCAGCCTGACCCGACACTGTTTCGGTCAGCCTCGAACCGTTTAGCTGTATCCTGTGAAACTTTTTATAAACTCTTTCATTTCTTAACAATCCACCTGAACGCAGCTCAATGTTTGGAGCTCTGATGATCAAAAACCTGGTGCTAAACGCTGGTATTTTATCCAGACCCGAGTGAGGAGGTGGGTCACGGTCTACAGCTGGACCGACAGGGTACAGCCTTACAGGACTGATTGTTTTTTTTGTTTTTTTTTATCTTAATAACTGCTCACTATAGTAATAAAGTAATAAAATAACGGCACTCTGGGGGTTTGTTTTGCTCGTCACAAGTAGTGATAAGTGGATCAGTTTTCTATATAGAGAACGAACGGTCTCCCTGAACTGTCGTCACTTCCGGTTTGGTGAAAAAATTGACAATTCTCACAAAAACGAATCCAAGAGCCTAAATAAGCTGAATTTGTGTAAATTTTTATTCAGAAAAAGTTTCTATTATATTTCTCTAAACATTTGTTTAAGGGAGTGTCTAACTTAAAATATGCTCTTTAAGTTCAATGTTATGTGATGGTAGGTATTGTCAAAAGATTTTTTTATTGTACAGAATATAGTTGATTTTACAGTTGATTATTGTTACATGTTAATATTTAAACATGAATCACACTAAATATTTAGAAACTATGATCTAATGGGCCTTTGCTTCAAGGTTTTTTTTTTCCAAACTGGACACTTAAATTTTAATTGAATGCCTCTGATACAGGGAATAAATAAGACATTGTCATTTTAAACACCACTACGTAATAGTGGACTAGAAAGTAAACAGGTGGAAATGAAACCGCAAGGGAAGGACAACATGAATCAACAATCATTTATTAGCTTTTATTTATATTACTTTTACATCAGGAAAATGCCCCATTTGTTTACATGGAGTGGGATCTACTCCAATCTTTGGCTGCAGACAGCCACTAGGGGGCGTTTGTTTTGATTGTTACCACTCCTAGACGTCATCAATATGGCGCTACCAAGGTTCAAAATACATACACAAAATGTTATTTTTATAACTTATATTGTACTTATATAGCCGTAAAATCAACCAAAGAAGTTCTGAGACTCAACTGAACGCACGAAACGTCATGTTTGTTTTCCTCACTTTTGGCCTACTCTTGCCTTCTTACAGAAAAGAAAGTAAAGTTACAGAAACCTTGATGCTAACTTTAATATAACAAGTTTACCCTGGATGAAATGTTCGCCACAAACTCTAGCATACGGACCAGGCTCCCAGTATTTCCTTCGAATCGCCGAGGTCAATTTATACCTGCGTTCTGGGTCGTTCCTCGGGAAACTATGAAAAGCTAAGATCGGTTTGTCCCCCTGCCGATTCGTGCAGCCCAATGCTGAGCACGAGACTTTAGGGGCTCCGTCCATACTTTTAACAGAAATCGTGTGATGAGATCAAGTAAGGCGTTAGGTCGAGTACTTATGTGTTTGCTTTGCTCCGTCCATGCGGGGAAGAAGCGCGTAGAATGGACAAAGTCAACACTTACATTCTCTGCGTGATCATTCAAAGTCTGACAAACAGATAAATATATAAACATGATAACAAACAGATTAAACATATTAGTGATGGCCTTTGTCATCATCATAGATTACTAACATGTTAACATCTAGAAACATATTGATAGTTAATACTATTTGCTGAGTTTAATAAAAATCCACAGAGTGTTGATCAGGTTATTTAAGGCTTCTTACCAGTACAAAGATCAGCATCAGGCTCCATTCCGCCTGGGAGGGTAGTGGGTGTGGACTTATGTTCATCGTCGGTACATCGTCTGGGGGTTTCATCCCTTCGTCTTTTCCTTTTATATCTGAAACACACAGAAGAGAGAAAACATTTACAAGGAAAGCTGTTAGTTGACTTGGGTAACCACAGGTTTATTCGACACAATCTGTCACTCCACCCTGTTGGCTAGGCTGGCGTCTCTGGCACTGTGTTCCAGTGGTTCCATTCATACCTCTCTGATAGGACTCATGTCATTCAAATGAAGACTTTCACCTCTTCTCTATCTGTTGTTCCTACAGGGGTTGCTCAAGGTTCAGTACTTGGCCCTCTTCTTTTTATAGTGTATCTGCTTCCCCTTGGGGCAATTTTTAGGAAATTCAGTCTTAACTTTCATTGTTACGCTGATGATACTCAGCTTTATGTCTCCACCTCTCCGTCTGCTCTTCTTCCACCAGTTGCTCTCATTACCTGTTTGACAGAGCTCAGGTCATGGTTTTCCAGGAACTTTCTCCAACTTAACCCTAACAAAACCGAGGTGCTCCTCATGGGTACAAAATCTGCCCTAGGGAAAGCTGGCAGCTTCTCTTTAACCTGTGAGAATATCTCAGTTACCTGTTTGGCGCAGGTTAAGAGCCTTGGTGTTATATTGGACAGTACTCTGTCGTTCCTGCCCCACATCAATTCGATCACACGGACTGCCTTTTTTCATATCCGTAATATTAACCGTCTCCGTCCATCTCTCTCTGTGCAGGATGCCGCCATCTTGGTAAATAGTTTGGTCACGTCTCGTCTTGATTACTGTAACTCGCTTCTCTTTGGCCTTCCACAAAACTCACTGCACAAGTTACAGTTAGTACAGAACGCTGCGGCTCGCGCTATTACCAGAACTCCTCTGACCGCTCACATTAATCCGGACATGCAACAACTTCACTGGCTGCCAATAAAATATAGGATTATTTACAAACTCCTTCTGCTTACATTCAAGGCTTTACACAACCTCACCCCCACTTACATTTCTCAACTCATCCAAATCTCCATACCCTCTCGAGTTCTCCATTCCTCTGCTTCTGTAAATCTACATGTTCCTCCCGCTCGACTTACCACCATGGGGAAACGAGCATTCAGCAGATCTGCCCCTTCCTTGTGGAACTCTCTCCCTGCTGACCTGAGAAACACCACATCTCTCCAGCTTTTTAAATCCAGGCTGAAAACACACTTATTTTAAACTGCCTACTCTGTGTAATGATTGCTGTGATTTATGGTTGTTTTATCCTGGTTAATGATTTTATGATGGTTGAATTAGTCATTTTTCTGTCTTGTGTTTTTACTGTGCACCTTATTACTGATGGCTGTTTATTCTGATTGTTTTATGCTGGTTGTTTAAATTGTGGTTTTATTTGTTGACGTTTTTTACTGTGGATTTTAATTGTACGGTGACCTTGGGTGTTTTGAAAGGCGCCTGAAATAAAATGTATTATTATTATTATTATTATTATTATTATTATTATTATCACACCCTCATTTTAACTCGCTACTAAAAACACCCAGACATCACAAATCCTACATCTGAGATGTGTGTGGAGCCAGTCTCAAAGAGCTGCAAAATCTGAAGTTTCTTTTCCAGATAAAGGTCCATTCAGAAACTAGAAATTTGACTTTGTGAGTTGGAGCTACATGAAACCTAGACTAGTAATAATTCTGACGGAGTGGATGATGCAATATAGTCTACATTTATATATATCTTTAAAATGAATAAATAAAATGCTTGAATAAAATAAAATTTGCTAACTCGGGATAACACTCATAACAAGTAGTCAACATTTCTTTTTTGCACTCCCAGCTGAAAGTGGAGTAAATGATGTGTGGTCAGGTCAGACAACCAATCCAATCACAGTGTATTTATAAAGTACTTTTAACAACCAGTACAGGTCCAATAGTGTTTCACAGTAAAATAGGGTAAAAACAAATGGAATGTTAAAATGAAATAAAGAGGGGAAAAAAACACAAACATAATATCAGCTTTATGCTGAAATGTATTTAAAAAATAAAATTGAAAAATAACACCAAAAACAACTAAAATCATCATCATTCTGGTCAAAAGCAGAGGAGAAAAGATGGGTTTTCAAGAGTGATTTAAACTCATTCAGAGAAATGGCCTGTCTGATGAACAAAAGTAGGTCATCCCACATGTTAGCAAATCATATTTACCGATCTATTTTAGCGTTGTTGTCTTCTGCAGCCCGAGTTGAGTAGGAGAAGATCGATGGGACAAAGTCAGGACTCTCAATATCATCAGATGCCTCTCCTGTACAAATATAATGTTTTATATTAACTTACGTTAATGAGAGCATGTCATGGTAGCCACAACTCAGCTAGCAGCATTAATCACTTCGCTACAGGTTTTGCTACACAAATGAGCAAAAATGAGCCAACGTACGCTAGCTTATAAGCTTGAGCTATTAATTAATCACCTTTCATTTATGTGGGACTAAAAATATTAAGTTTATAGAACCTATGGTGCTGGTTAGCTCAGTGTTAGACGAGGCTTTTTTTTATTAGCACAATTCAAAGAATACAAACATTTAGGGCTAACATAAATATTTCCAATATCAAAACGTGTTGAAACAGCTTATATAAAAAGACAACCAAATACAAAAACAACATGAACACTGTGAGGGACTCAATCTAATAAATTAAAATTATTAAAGAAATGAGTTTTGGGGCATTAATCATATTGTAGTGTGTGTGTGTGTGTGTGTGTGTGTGTGTGTGTGTGTGAGTGTGTGTGGCTGAGTGGGAGGAGGAGCGAGTCACTGATTGCAGCTAAGTGGGTTCACCTGAGCATGCTGAGAAGAGATAAAGGAGGCAGGTTGCAGGTCGGGGGTGTGTCTGGGGAGCAGGGCTTGGTGTCAGCTGAATCGGGTTGTAGCCCAACCAAGCCAAACTGTCATAGCACTCGTGGGCGGGGCGGGTGCCGTTCGCATGCTGTTTAGGGCTGCCGGCGGTGAAGACAGTTAGGGGCTCAGGGACAGGTTCCAGCGACAGGCAGGGACACGAATAGCCAGCGGGGACCATAGGAGTGCGCTCCACTGCTCTCCAGCGAAGGACGATCCTCCTGCAGTCTGTGGAGGATTTCAGGGCGCATACGCCGGCGGCTGACGTCACGCTGTACCGTCGGACCGAATACGGACTGAAACGCGCCCAAGCTCAGACCCCAGGGCGGGGTCTTGAACAGTGGAGGAGCTAAGTGGTTTTAACTTTCCTATCTGAACTTTTATTGTTATAGTGTTTTGTGTTTTTAGCTTGCAGCTATGGGGGAAAGTTAGCGGGACTGCAGGGCAGGAAAAGGGGGCGGGGTTACCAGTAGTGGCGTCTCTAGGTCACGGTGTGTGTGCTGTGCGTTTGCTGTGGTGTGACGGTTTGAACCGGGTGCCGTGGTTGCAGTGCCCCCTTTGGGATATGGGTGAGGTTTGGCTCCGTGTAGAGCCCTGACACCAGTGTGAGCAGTGCCACTAACTGGGCCTGAGCCTGAAGTAGGTCCGGCTGGACCCGGCTGCATTTTTCTGTACGCTGCCTTAATTTATTATTAATAAAGTAATTGTTTTGTAAACTAAAACTCCTCAACTGCGTTAATGTTCCTCCTTCCGCAAATCACTACTCATAACAAGGTTTTATTACACTGGCGTCGTTGGCAGGATCCCTGTGGGTTCCTATATAAACCTTGAGTGTGATTTTGCTTTAAAATGTCGGAGGAGGAGAGTGTTCAGGTGTCGCAGTCCCAGACCATAATGGGGGAAGGTGCCTCTGGTCCATCTGCTGGGAGTGAGGGGAGCTTGGCACCCCATGGGTATTTAGCGGCTGGGGGGTTGTCCCGCCCAGTGTATATGCCGGAAATATTTACAGGTGTGGGTCGGAGCTGGGTGGATTGGTCAGAACAGTTTGATTTGGCTGCTGAAGTTAACCAGTGGGATGAAGCTTTAAAAGTAAAATTTATGGCTCTCCTACTCGCAGGACAAGCAAGGGAGATGTATAGTGGCTTGCCAGGGGAGGTCAAGAATAACTATACGCGGTTAAAAGCCTCCATGACCCGGTGTTTTGAGCCATGTGACAGTGATGACTGGAGTAGGGCTAGCTTTACAGCTAGGCGCCGTATGCCAAATGAGACTGCAAGGGAGTTTGGAAATGCAGTGAGGCGGTTGGCTACAAGAGCATACTCCCAAGCAGATGAAAAGACCCGTGACATGTTGGCTAGAGATCAGTTTATTTCATATTTTGCCACTGGTGATTTTCGGGTTAGCCTGCGTGCAGCTAAGCCCAAAACATTAGAAGAAGCTATTGAGTTGGCTTCAGAAATGGAGCTGTTAAGGGACTTGGAGCAGAAGCAGGTGACTGATGGGGCTACTGCTAAGGTCATGGGGGTGGCTGT
>SSNR01000068.1:657559-720856 GCA_006937965.1 Callopanchax toddi | reverse complement strand
AAAAGGAGGAACCAATGGGGATGTTGCTGGAGATGGTGGAGCAGCTGAGACAAGAAGTGCGGGGGTTGCAGTCAACAGTGAATGACCTACAAACATCTAAGACAGCAGTAGGCACGGCTAAGGCTGTCGGAAGTCCCAATGGGGCACTGAGGGAAGTAGTTGGTAGGCGGGTTAACCCTCAGGGGGGAAGGCCAGGGGGGGGATGTTGGGAATGTGGCTGTAATAGACATCTGAGACGCGACTGTCCTTATTTGCAGGGAAACTAGTGGGGGCAGGTAAAGCAGGCCAACTGCCTGCCCCCAGACATATTGTGAAAGCTGTGGCCTTGGCGACTGGTCAGGGAGGTTCGGGGTATGTTGCAGCCAAAGTAGGAGGATTTTCTGCTCTCCTCTTGCTGGATAGTGGGGCTGCATTATCTGTGATTCCTAAGCAGGTTTGGCTGACCATTACGAAGGGGGGAGCTGACTTGGAAAAATATCAGGGCGACGTTTCAGCTGCTAATGGAGGAGGAATGGCAATTATGGGACGATGGCACACGGTCTGCCAGTTTGAAGCCTTGGCACTTATAACAGAGTTTTTGGTAGCTGATGTGCCTTCTACAGAGATCCTGTTGGGTTTTGATTTCCTGTTGAAATATGGCATGACAGTGGATTTTGGGAAAAAGGAATGTATGTTGATGGGCAAGACATTCCCTTTATTAGTGTCAGCTGAGATGGACCGCCCCCAAGCTGTTGTTATGCCTGAGGATACTGCTATCCCACCCCGTAGTGAGGTTATTGTTACTGGGCAGGTGGACCATCCCTTCAGATCTGATTGTGATGTAATGCTGGAACCTGTCGACTCTGTGTCTAATAAATGTAATGTCATGGTGGCCCGTGTGGTCTGTAGGGTGGAGCAAGGGGCTGTACCAATCCGGGTCATCAATGTGACTGATGAACCACTGGTGTTAAAAAGAGGTATGAAAGTGGGCACAGTGCACACGGATGTAGAAGTAGGGATCCATGCAGAACATCTGGGTACAGCAGGAGGGGGTGGGTCTGAGGCATGTTGGACCACTGACTCATTGGTAACCTGTTTGGGGTTGGATCAGAGGGGCTTTCAGGAAGCAGAGCTGTTGTCTATTCAGAGCCTGTTAGCTGAGAATCTTTCTGTGTTCAGTACAGGAGACACTGACTTGGGGAGGACACGTCGCGCTGTTCATGGGATCGATACAGGGGATGCAAAGCCCGTGAAATTACCTCCTCGTCGGGTTCCCCTCCATTTGCAGCAGGAAGTGTCAGAGCACCTGAAGCAGATGCAGGAGAACGATATAATTCAGCCGTCAAATAGTCCCTGGGCCGCGCCAGTGGTGCTAGTTCGTAAAAAGGATGGGGGGTTGCGTTTTTGTGTAGATTACCGCAAATTGAATGAGGTGACCCGCAAGGACGCATACCCATTGCCCCGGATTGATGATGCTCTCGATAGCTTGCACAAAGCCTGTTGGTTTTCGACACTCGACTTGGCCAGTGGATATTGGCAGGTAGAGATAGAGCCAAAGGACAAGCCTAAAACTGCCTTTATTACACGTCAGGGCCTTTTTGAGTTCAATGTGTTGAGTTTTGGGTTGTGTAACAGTCCCAGCACCTTTCAGAGACTGATGGATGTGGTGTTGGCAGATTTACAGTGGACCACTTGTCTGGTGTATCTGGATGACATCATAGTTTTCGGTCGCACATTTCGGGAACACCTGGAAAGGTTAAAGGAAGTACTAAGCAAATTGCGCTGGGCTAATTTAAAAGTTAAACCTGCCAAGTGTAATTTGTTTGCCACTCAAGTACAATACCTGGGCCATGTAATCTCTGCCAGGGGGGTGGAAGCAGACCCTGCTAAAGTAGAGGCGGTGCGACAATGGCCGGTACCCAAAAACCAAACAGAAGTGAGGAGCTTCTTGGGGTTAGCCTCCTATTATAGGAGATTTGTCAAGGGGTTTGCAGAGACGGCACGGGCACTTCATCAGCTCACGGAAAAGGCCCGGAGGTTTAAGTGGACTACTGAGTGTCAGTCTTCTTTTGAACAACTGAAGTTGTGTTTAATGTCTGCTCCTATTCTGGCGTACCCGGACCCCAATAGGACCTTTATCTTGGATACCGATGCGAGTGACGCGGGCATTGGGGCTGTATTGTCTCAGGAAGAGCATGGGGAGGAGCGGGTAATTGCTTATGCCAGTAGAGCGTTGTCAAAACCAGAACGGAAGTATGCCACTACCAAGAAGGAGCTGTTGAGTGTGGTCACCTTTACTAAGCATTTCAAGCATTATCTGTTGGGTAAAGAGTTTGTGTTAAGAACGGACCATAACTCCTTGAGGTGGTTGCACAACTTCCAGGGGGTAGAAGGACAGTTGGCCCGCTGGTTGGAACAGCTGGCTAGTTTCCAGTATAAAATCATCCATCGTCCAAGCAAAGTACACGCCAACGCGGATGCCCTGTCAAGGTTGCCCGCTTATGTAGAGCCAGCAGTAAACCCCCAGGATGAGGGTGAACCTGAACCCCCACAAATTATCGGAGCTGTACAGCAGGCCAGCGCTCTTTTGGCTGGGGGGACGGGAGGGGATGACTTGGCCCAGGCCCAGAGGGAGGACGCAGAGTTGAGGCAGATTATTGCACTCAAGGATGAGGGAGGGGGTCCGCATCCTCCGGCAGGTCTGCAGAGGTTTGGAACAGTGTGGGGCCAGTTACAGATGAGGGAAGGAAGACTGGTCAGAATACCTCCAGCCAATTCAGATGCAGCTGAGCAGGTCCAGGTGGTCCTCCCAAAGGCCCTGATACCAAAAGTGCTGAAACAGTTGCATGACTCGGTGACAGCGGGTCACTTAGGAGTCCAGAAGCTGCAGGCTAAGGTGAAGGACAGATTTTACTGGCCTGATTGGTTTGAGGATGTGAGACGGTGGTGTCGGGAGTGTAAAGAGTGCGGTTCTAGGAAAACATCAGGTCCTCAGCTTTGTGCTCCCCTGCAGTCTACAGTCACATCAAGGCCTTTTGAGCGGGTGGCAATGGACATTTTGGGGCCACTGCCAGAAACTCCTTTGAGGAATAAGTATATTCTAGTGATTGGTGACTATTTTTCAAAGTGGACAGAGGCGTTTCCCCTGCCCAACCAGGAAGCTCGGACTGTGGCCAAAGTGATGGCAGAGCAGTGGGTTTGTCGGTTGGGGACCCCCCAGTCGATCCATACAGATCAAGGGAGGAATTTTGAGTCNNNGATGTAGAAGTAGGGATCCATGCAGAACATCTGGGTACAGCAGGAGGGGATGGGTCTGAGGCGTGTTGGACCACTGACTCATTGGTAACCTGTTTGGGGTTGGATCAGAGGGGCTTTCAGGAAGCAGAGCTGTTGTCTATTCAGAGCCTGTTAGCTAAGAATCTTTCTGTGTTCAGTACAGGAGACACTGACTTGGGGAGGACACGTCGCGCTGTTCATGGGATCGATACAGGGGATGCAAAGCCCGTGAAATTACCTCCTCGTCGGGTTCCCCTCCATTTGCAGCAGGAAGTGTCAGAGCACCTGAAGCAGATGCAGGAGAACGATATAATTCAGCCGTCAAATAGTCCCTGGGCCGCGCCAGTGGTGCTATTTCGTAAAAAGGATGGGGGGTTGCGTTTTTGTGTAGATTACCGCAAATTGAATGAGGTGACCCGCAAGAACGCATACCCATTGCCCCGGATTGATGATGCTCTCGATAGCTTGCACAAAGCCTGTTGGTTTTCGACACTCGACTTGGCCAGTGGATATTGGCAGGTAGAGATAGAGCCAAAGGACAAGCCTAAAACTGCCTTTATTACACGTCAGGGCCTTTTTGAGTTCAATGTGTTGAGTTTTGGGTTGTGTAACAGTCCCAGCACCTTTCAGAGACTGATGGATGTGGTGTTGGCAGATTTACAGTGGACCACTTGTCTGGTGTATCTGGATGACATCATAGTTTTCGGTCGCACATTTCGGGAACACCTGGAAAGGTTAAAGGAAGTACTAAGCAAATTGCGCCGGGCTAATTTAAAAGTTAAACCTGCCAAGTGTAATTTGTTTGCCACTCAAGTACAATACCTGGGCCATGTAATCTCTGCCAGGGGGGTGGAAGCAGACCCTGCTAAAGTAGAGGCGGTGCGACAATGGTCGGTACCCAAAAACCAAACAGAAGTGAGGAGCTTCTTGGGGTTAGCCTCCTATTATAGGAGATTTGTCAAGGGGTTTGCAGAGACGGCACGGGCACTTCATCAGCTCACGGAAAAGGGCCAGAGGTTTAAGTGGACTACTGAGTGTCAGTCTTCTTTTGAACAACTGAAGTTGTGTTTAATGTCTGCTCCTATTCTGGCGTACCCGGAGCCCAATAGGACCTTTATCTTGGATACCGATGCGAGTGACGCGGGCATTGGGGCTGTATTGTCTCAGGAAGAGCATGGGCAGGAGCGGGTAATTGCTTATGCCAGTAGAGCGTTGTCAAAACCAGAACGGAAGTATGCCACTACCAAGAAGGAGCTGTTGAGTGTGGTCACCTTTACTAAGCATTTCAAGCATTATCTGTTGGGTAAAGAGTTTGTGTTAAGAACGGACCATAACTCCTTGAGGTGGTTGCACAACTTCCAGGGGGTAGAAGGACAGTTGGCCCGCTGGTTGGAACAGCTGGCTAGTTTCCAGTATAAAATCATCCATCGTCCAGGCAAAGTACACGCCAACGCGGATGCCCTGTCAAGGTTGCCCGCTTATGTAGAGCCAGCAGTAAACCCCCAGGATGAGGGTGAACCTGAACCCCCACAAATTATCGGAGCTGTACAGCAGGCCAGCGCTCTTTTGGCTGGGGGGACGGGAGGGGATGACTTGGCCCAGGCCCAGAGGGAGGACGCAGAGTTGAGGCAGATTATTGCACTCAAGGATGAGGGAGGGGGTCCGCATCCTCCGGCAGGTCTGCAGAGGTTTGGAATGTTGATGCAAAAATGTTTGCCAGGTTCAAAACATGAGTCAGGGAGACTGTACTTTTATAAAAATAATTATAGGTAATTTATTTACATATTTAGTTAAGCCTTACATCGTTCTCACAGGCGCAGCACAGAGTGAGATCATTTTTCATAGAGAGCCCCCCGAATCAGAGCGTCCGGCCTTTTTTATAACCCTGATACACTTACACACACACATGCACTCACACACACACACACAGGCAATGTTGGAAAAACAGGATGAGTTTCGTAACTCTGCCTTAAATGGTCAGCCTTCCTCCACTTGCTCACTTCCTGGAATCATGACTTTGCACTTTTCAGATGGGACATCTGGTTTTTTCTGAAGCCTTGTTTACAGAGTTCAACTCTGGGTGAAAGACCTTACTAGACCTAATATTTCTCTCTGCATTTTCTCAGCTAATATGTGATATATCATTAAAATCCACATCAGGAACAGTGTGGGGCCAGTTACAGATGAGGGAAGGAAGACTGGTCAGAATACCTCCAGCCAATTCAGATGCAGCTGAGCAGGTCCAGGTGGTCCTCCCAAAGGCCCTGATACCAAAAGTGCTGAAACAGTTGCATGACTCGGTGACAGCGGGTCACTTAGGAGTCCAGAAGCTGCAGGCTAAGGTGAAGGACAGATTTTACTGGCCTGATTGGTTTGAGGATGTGAGACGGTGGTGTCGGGAGTGTAAAGAGTGCGGTTCTAGGAAAACATCAGGTCCTCAGCTTTGTGCTCCCCTGCAGTCTACAGTCACATCAAGGCCTTTTGAACGGGTGGCAATGGACATTTTGGGGCCACTGCCAGAAACTCCTTTGAGGAATAAGTATATTCTAGTGATTGGTGACTATTTTTCAAAGTGGACAGAGGCGTTTCCCCTGCCCAACCAGGAAGCTCGGACTGTGGCCAAAGTGATGGCAGAGCAGTGGGTTTGTCGGTTGGGGACCCCCCAGTCGATCCATACAGATCAAGGGAGGAATTTTGAGTCAACGGTATTCAGGGAGCTCTGTGAGTTATTGAACATTCATAAAACACGAACGTCTCCATATCACCCGCAGTCAGATGGGCTGGTAGAAAGATTTAACAGAACTTTGTTGTCCATGTTGTCCTTGTTTGTTGGGGAAAATCAGGCTAACTGGGATGCATTGTTGCCTTATGTGATGCTGGCATACAGAAGCAGTGTACACTCCAGCACAGGGTTCACACCTTATAAGGTGTTGTTTGGACAGGAAATTGTACTGCCTGTGGACATAATGCTGGGCCTGGAGGGGGAAAAGTTCTGTATGTCTACAGAGTATGTGTCAGGGCTACAGGAAACTTTGACCACAGTTCTGGGGGCGGTGAGAGGTCACCAGGCTAAAGCCTCAGGGAGACAGAAAGAGGCCTTTGACGTGAAGATGAGGGGGCAGTATTACTCAGAAGGAGAGCTGGTCTGGGTGCGCACTAAGGCTAGAAAAAGGGGAGTCTGTCCGAAGTTGCAGAGGAGATTCAGTGGCCCTTACAGGATCAAGGAGAGAATTACTGATGTCCTGTATAGAGTAGTGCTACTGGAGGGAGGAGTTGAAAAGGTGATCCATTTCAACAGACTTAAGCCATTTTTGTGTCCTGTACCAGACTCCAGCTGCCAGGAGGCACCCCAGCAACAACAGAGGGAGCGGAGCCCCTGTCTTCAGCCAGGCTCTGGGGGAAGGGGAGGTTGGACACAGTGGAGAACACCGGAGGCTAGACAGCCCCAGGCGGAGGATGGCCAACAAGCTGCTCGACGACCTCGGAACAGCCCGGTGGTGGACCAAGGAGGAGGGGCGGAGGGTGACGTGGTGGCGGCCCAAGGAGAGGGAGAACAGGTCATCCCATCAACATCACCCTGGCAACCGTCAGAGAGGGAGGCAACAGCAGACGTGGGGGTGGATCCAGGAGCTGAGGAGAGGACCCAGGAAGGTCGGGAGGAGGTTCGCAGTGGACAGCGGTGTGCGGAGGAGACGAGCCAGGAGGAGGTTCGTGGGGGACGACGACGACGAGCGGAGGAGGGGATGACCTGTGGGGACCAAGAGGAAGTTGCGGGTGGACGTCAGCGACGGCAGAGGAGGCCACCTAGCTGGATGGGGGACTATGAGAGGTTCTGACTCGGGGACGAGTCATGGGTTATGGGAGGGGGGAGTGTAGTGTGTGTGTGTGTGAGTGTGAGTGTGTGTGGCTGAGTGGGAGGAGGAGCGAGTCACTGATTGCAGCTAAGTGGGTTCACCTGGGCATGCTGAGAAGAGATAAAGGAGGCAGGTTGCAGGTCGGGGGTGTGTCTGGGGAGCAGGGCTTGGTGTCAGCTGAATCGGGTTGTAGCCCAACCAAGCCAAACTGTCATAGCACTCGTGGGCGGGGCGGGTGCCGTTCGCATGCTGTTTAGGGCTGCCGGCGGTGAAGACAGCTAGGGGCTCAGGGACAGGTTCCAGCGACAGGCAGGGACACGAATAGCCAGCGGGGACCATAGGAGTGCGCTCTACTGCTCTCCAGCGAAGGACGATCCTCCTGCAGTCTGTGGAGGATTTCAGGGCGCATACGCCGGCGGCTGACGTCACGCTGTACCGTCGGACCGAATACGGACTGAAACGCGCCCAAGCTCAGACCCCAGGGCGGGGTCTTGAACAGTGGAGGAGCTAAGTGGTTTTAACTTTCCTATCTGAACTTTTATTGTTATAGTGTTTTGTGTTTTTAGCTTGCAGCTATGGGGGAAAGTTAGCGGGACTGCAGGGCAGGAAAAGGGGGCGGGGTTACCAGTAGTGGCGTCTCTAGGTCACGGTGTGTGTGCTGTGCGTTTGCTGTGGTGTGACAGTTTGAACCGGGTGCCGTGGTTGCAGTGCCCCCTTTGGGATGTGGGTGAGGTTTGGCTCCGTGTAGAGCCCTGACACCAGTGTGAGCAGTGCCACTAACTGGGCCTGAGCCTGAAGTAGGTCCGGCTGGACCCGGCTGCATTTTTCTGTACGCTGCCTTAATTTATTATTAATAAAGTAATTGTTTTGTAAACTAAAACTCCTCAACTGTGTTAGTGTGCCTCCTTCCACAAATCACTACTCATATAACAAGGTTTTATTACAATATTCATATAATACAGACTTTTCTTAAACGTCAGGTCATTTCCCCACCCATTTATGTGAGGTTTAACCCTGAGAAACTTGCATCTGTGAATAAAGTGTTTTCCAAGCACAATCAAAATATTCACTAGGAAATTTAAATGATCATCTTTCAAAAAAAATGCCAACTTTTATATCAGACCATTTTAACAAATTTATCGTTATATATGGTTTCATAAGCAACCATCCGTGAAAGGAAAACCAAAATTCTTTAACACAATCACATTAAAAAAAAAGATGCTCGACTGTCTCAATGTCCTTCTCACAAAAACCACGAGTTGTTCATCCAATTAAATCTGGTGTACAAAAAGTTGTTTGAAGGATATATATCATTTAAAATTTAGAATGTTACTTCTTTTGCTTTATGTGGGATTGGATAAGTTAAATATCTCTTTCTTATTTTTTCAATTTCTTTTTCATTAAAGTCACGTAAAATATACTTCCTTTTTAACTGATAAGGATAATAATGAGTTGTTAAAATCTTCCGAGCAAACTTGTCAGAGAATTCTTTACTACCTAATCTGACTCCCTCCACACACAGTGATCTAATCTCTGATTTATATGAATGCAACATGAGTTGCTGCTTCATGTTTTAACAGGAATTGGAATGGACTTTATCACTCTTGTATTCATTTATCGAGCACATCATTAAAGCGGCTCTCTGGAGCATTTTTTCTATGTATCAAAGTTTTCTAAATGTTTTAAATGATATTTCAGGTCTAAACTATGATCTATGGGTTGAGTTCCACAACATCTGTCATTCTGATGAAGACCCTCCTTCCTCCTAGAGACCCCTTTCCATTATTTCTTGCCGCCGACATTTTTTAGCCAATGAAATTCAAATGTCTGCATCCTCTCAACATGCACGCGCATCGACCAAACCTGTACCAGTAGGGGGTGCTGTCGTACAGGACGCTCCGTGTGTTTCTTTGTTTACCGTCTCGTTCACTGAGGACTCACAGCTCATTTCTACTAAAAACCTACCCATTCTCCAGCTAAAGATGGATTTATTTTTAAACCTTTCACCTCACAGAATGGCAAGGCTTGACAGGATTACGCGTTTATTTTGGTCAGAAAGTTCATCCAGGGCCGAGTCAAGTTCAGCTTCAGAGTCCAGCAGCAGCTCTCTGCTAACAGAGCTAATATCAGAAGCAGCAGGGACAGAGAGGGCTCATCAGACCCTCGTAGTGTTGGAATAAGATTGTGAACTGAGTGATTAAACCCTACACATTGAGCTGTACTATGGCGAGTGGATAGTGTCATGGATTACCATCCTAAGGAGAACAACGTCATACGTTAACGTTTACGGAGTAGCTTACGCACATGTACGCCATCTCATCAACGTTTGGATATACTGAAATAAAAGTATATCAAATACTCCTTGCACTCAGTGTTGCTTTATTTGAATCAAATTATAATGTATATATTATACTGTACATGCTTTTGCAACATTATAATCTGTACAGAGTAATATTTTATATATTTAAAAAAATTTCTATAGCTATCTTTGTAATTATGTTGATATTAAGTTGAGAGAGTGTAACTGTTCTGCTGGGCAATTCTATTTTATTTTTGGTTACACAGTGCCATCTAGTGGTGATTTGATTATCGAGTTTTTTTTCTGTTGTGACGGAGAGTGTCCGGGTTTTGTGTTGTCAATAAAGTTTCATACTAAAGATGAACGCTGGCTCTCTGTCATTTGCTGTTATGGATATATTAACAGTCCAGTTCCCAAGTTATTACAATCTTTGTATATTACAGCTGCTCCTCCATGTCGAAAGGAGCCAGTTGAGGTGGTTTGGGCATCTTGTTAGGATGCCCCCTGGACGTCTCTCCAGGGAGGTGTTTCAGGCATGTCCTGCTGGCAGGAGGCCCCCGGGTCGACCCAGGACACGCTGGAGGAAATATATCTCTGGTTTGGCCCTGGAGCGCCTTGGGATCCTGCCGGAGGAGCTGGTGGAAGTGGCTGGGGAGAAGACCGTCTGGAACTCCCTAATTGGGATGCTGCCCCCGCGACCCGGACCCGAATAAGCGGAAGAAGACGAGACGAGATGAGGCTTACCTGATATGAAGTGGTCGCTGCAGATTCTAGCATTTTTAATGATCAGTTCGTTCCAGTCGCTTCTTTTGATCGCTTGCAACCAAAGACATCTCTTATTAGCTCTGAAAGGTGTGCCAGTCGATGGAATTGCGTAGAATTTGCGCGTTTTGTTGTTTTTATCAAAACGATTTGTACAACCAACAGCACAGCAAGACATGGCGAACGTAGCCTTTTCTGCAACAGACAAGCGCAGTTGAGCGGGTGGTGACGTCTTATCCACCTTATTCCTATGGCCCATGATCCTTTGCATGAAAAATGCGACCGACTTCCGGTCCCGCGTTTGTTTACATTGAGACTGTGCGATTCCTTCGCGCTAATCCTCTTTTTATGGGCTTTTAGAGACTGAAACTATGTGGGAACACCAGCTGTCACAGCTCAAACCCCTCTGCCTACCGCATAGAGAGGTGAGAGGACGATCTTAAAATCTGGCCAAAGCTAACATACTAGCATGTAGCTACATCCTGAACTCAGCTGCGTCAGACGGCGAGGCAATGAACAATCTTAAAAGCTCTGAGGCTTATTAGTATCTACATAGTATAATAAGGTTGGTCGTGTTTTGTTGGAAGAGGTGGGACAAAATGTGATGTTCTTAAAAACAGATGTAAAGCCATCACCAAGTCACAGGTGATGACCACAAGTGATAACCACAGCTACAGTACCTCCAGGTGGGTAAAATTTGTGGTTTATAATTTATGAAACAATGTGAAAATAATCTTAATTAAAATAACCTCAGATATATTTTACATGTATTCCTCCAGGTCCAACTTACAATGATGTTCTGGGACTGCAAACCTGTTACTTGTCATCTGGACCCATCTGAGAACTTGGGAGTTGGACATTTAATTTGACAAAGTCTTTACAGAGACAGACATGAAACACCTACAGAATTTCTACTTTTCACATATGCTTCCAACATTAGTGAGTGAAACTGTTGCAAAGACGGTCCTGCTCTGCCCCAAATATCTGAATCTCTTGAAAATACAGTGAGAACTTTGGTGTAATGTGTGTTACAAACAACAAAATACTGTATAAAAGAACATAAGAACAGTAAAAAATTATACTTTCAGTTATTTGTTATTTTTTTACCAAGAATGTGTTCAGTAATGTTATACTTTTGGTAAGTTCAAAATAAAATCCCATCCTTAGATATTATTACAGCATTCACCAAATCCAAACATCTTCATCTGCTAGAGCCACTTAAAATCATTTTATTACTAGTTGAACAACAAATTCAGCTCTGAAAAGATCAAGCACTTATTTACATTTTGTTAAAAATAAAGTGAAGCAGCTGTTTAGTTATTATGAGAATGTTCAGGGAAGGAAATATGCATTTGTGTGTTAATTTGAAAAAGTACACAATTCAATCTATGACAAACTTTGGTCTTAGTTTCATTAAAGTCATTAGAATTTGGTTCACAATTACCATTGACAGTGTAGCTGGAGCAAATGGTTGTAAAGAGTCCACAAGTGTGTGAAATACTGTGTAGATAAAACTGTAGACAGACGGGAGTCTGCATCATTCTTTTTTTAATATCAAATTCAGAATCTTTATTCAAGTCACACAGGTGAAGGATACTATGCATATAATATGTATTTTTTTATTGCATCATTCTATAATATACTCCCAGCATGATGGTGTGTGTGACACTTCTGGTGGTGGTGTCCTAATTCCACATGTGACGGTGGGCTCTTGGTTAGTGTGATCCTCCAAACATGATTCTGACCTCCAGTCCAGTAGGTGGCGGTAAATCACCTTTACGCTGGTTGCCAACCGGCAAAAGCACATCAGCAGAAGAAGGAGAAAAGGGAGAAGAAGAGAGAGGAGGAGGGTTTAAAAGAGCCACTGTGATTAGAGAAAATCAAGGTTTGGACGTTAAAACAGCGCATTAGCTGATTTATGAACATTTTAAATAATAGGTGGTTTTGAGGAGGAGTGCTGTTTTTGTACCAGTGATGGAGGGACCTCCTCATCTCCCACCGGAGCTCTGGGTGCAGGCGTTCAGCTACCTGAGCACCGAGGAGAAACACACGGTCCGCTGCAGCTCCAGGCGACTGAAGAAGCTGGCCGACCACCCGTTCCTGTGGCGGGACTACACGGTGGTTCTGTCCGAACTCCGGCGGTACACCTACGGCTTCTGGCACACCCTGAGCCACCGGAAGCTCACCCGGGTTGCGGTGCGACACTTGCGGCGCAAAGAGTGGCGACGCCTCGTCAAGTTCCTTCCGTCGCTCACAGCTATTGTGTTCATGGACGGAGGGCGACAGTACAAGGAGAAGTACCTGGACAACCTAGCCAGGTTTCCCTGCTTGAGGGAACTCGCGGTGAGGAACGCCACTTGGGACGAGGCGCTGTTGAGCCGCAGCCTTACGGAGCACCTCCAGGACCGGATAACCCACCTCAGCGTGTGTAACGTCCGGCTGCCCAGCACGGTGGAGTTCATCAGCTCTGTGTCGGAGCTCCGCAACCTGCGGTTCCTGCTGTTCCACCAGCAGGGGGAGGGCTACGGGCTGGACACCGTGAGACCGGTTCCCCGCACAGACTTCCACCGACTGCTGGTTAGCCTGAAGAAACTCAGACATCTGTCCTGGGGGATGAAGGGGGAGCCCCCAGAACCGCTCCCTGAAGACTACCTTAGCCCCCCGGATCCCAACCAGCCTGGTAAGCCTGGGCCTCTGATGTGACCTTCATTATTACATCTTTTGTCACTTTTTATTTTTAATTTAAATGTATTCATCAGGAACATTTAAGGGACAAACATACAACTTTTTCACACCACTAGAGGTTTACATTTATCTACAAAGTGTTTTTTAAAACTCCTAAATCTCCAGACAACTAGTTTTTGTCACTAATTAAAACCCAGCTCTGTGTGAAGTTATGTTTCCTGTATTTTCTCTATTCATAAAGATGTTTGAGAAAACTTTTTTTTAAAACTGCATAAAATTGACACATTTCTTCATCTGCAAACATGAAATAATCATCTGTCCAGCTTTTAAATCAAGACTAATTAAAACCTCTCTTTTGCTTCAGGTCCATCGTCATACGGCGGCCCAGCTCTGACCAGTCTGGAGCTTGTAGATTACCCAGAAACCCTCCTGGCTGAAAACGCACTGAGGAGTCTGACCTCTCTCAGGTCCCTGTCTGTTCGCTACAGGTACATCAGAGAAGGTGTTGATTGTCGCCTCAAAACTTGGCTGAGCCCCCTGCAGCAGCTGGACTCGCTCACAATCATCGGTGAGTTGAGCTCATTTTCACGATGTGCATAGAAGCGTTATGAGTGACCATTAATCCAGTTAGATTATTGATCCTACAGTGAGGAAATTCATTCACCACAGCAGCATACACAAAATAATAAAGATCCCCCAAAAAAAACTGAAAAGAAAAAAATTTTTAAGTCAGTCAACAAAACTGCACAGACCCCTCCATACAGGTTATTTCCTTACAGGTATATGAATAAAGGAAGAAACTAAACTGTAGAGTTGTTCATCCATACAGCTGTGGGAACAAATTATCTGCTTTACATTGTGGATCTGCCAGCTGATCAGAACCTCCACAGGCAGGTGCAGGAAGTGAGAGGTGTTGTCCAGGATGAAGGTCAGCTTCACCAACGTCCATCTCTTACCACCACCTTCACAGCCGGACCGGATTAGCCTACACCCATGAGCTAGCTGCTATCCTAGCCGCGATGTTTTGTGCCAGCCAAATGAGACTGAAAGCCCGTCAGATCTGCACAAGGGACCCGAGGGTTTTGCTCACCAGCAGACCCTAAAGTCTCGTCAGGTTCGCGCTGAATTACATGGTTCGTTTTATTCTGCTCACACACACCTGAAACGCACACGTGTATGCTCGGACAGCTGAGAGAGGCAGAGAGAGAAAGATAGACTGTTTACGAACTTATAATATTTATATATTCAAAAGAAATGTAAAAACCACAACTTGTCTGACAGATTATTAGCTGAAAAGCTCCAGTTCAGGTGTGAGATGATTTACAACTAACAGTGAAACTTTCAACCATAGCCTCCTAGTGCCCCCTACTGGTTAAAAGTCGCTCAGTATTGCTTAAAGTGCCTGTGACTCCATATTTAAATCACTTTATATTAAACGGGTGTAATCTTTGATGCCTCTAGATTAGCGTTGCACCATTATAACTCAAAATACGCTGTAATTATTTCCTAACAAGCAACTCAGAGATCAGAAGAAAGCGCCGCCTTCCGGTTCTGCTGGGTTTCTCCTTATTTGGCAGCCTGGCACTTCTGCTGCAGCAGGGGGCAGTGCCGTCGCGTGAAAGAGAAACGAAACTGAAACTAAACACTACACGGTCTATGGTCAATGGCGGCGGCACTGCCTCGCTCCAGTTGTCGTGAACGTGCATGTGGGAGGAGAATTTACCATATAAGCAAGTCCGGATCACTATGACCTCATAGCGGGCTGGAGTGAAAAAAACTGTTTGAAACCTGGGTCTGAAATCTGGAAGAGTTTCTCACTGGCTGTACTAGGAGACAGATGGACGCCGTTTTTTGCTCTTTCTGGCAGGTATGTGCTAGGTTTAAGGTGAGAACTCAACATTGCAACATGATAGATAAGTCAGAAAACATGGAAACCGATGTCATGGGCACTTTAAGCACACAAGTGATCATTGTCTCTATAAAGGGTTGACACACCCTGTGGTCAAGTGAGGGGGTGATTAACAGGCTTCTGCAGAACTTGATATTAGTCTTGGGCAGTATCCAAATTTTGATACAGTCAAACTTCCTCCACATTTTCCCACGGTGTACGGTTTTACCATGATCAGGTTTGGACTGGGACCATAAATCAGCCCGGGCATTTTCGGTCATGGCTCCCACCATGAGCACGAGCATGAGCTGATGCTTGGTTCGGATGGCTACCGCTGTTAATTGAAGCACCGTAAGCTTCTGAACACACCTGCAGCTATATGAGCTCGCGCTGCAACCAAGAAGTTCTGAGTAAAATGAGTTGCTCGGATAGTGGGCTGTGTGAGCGCCCCAGACCGGCCCAAAGTTACCATCAGCTCATCAGCAGTCCTGCCCAGACTGCATTTTTTTCATGACGGTATTGAAACAGATACTGTTGCTATTTTTAAACACCAGGTGTATACGGTATTACTATAATACCGCCCAAGCCTACTTGACATACGAAGGAGGAAGTTCTATTAGAACCAGGTGTGTTGAAGTAGAGGAACAACTATAACCTGCAGGAAGTAACGTCTCAGTGAAACACTTGGTGTGTTTGTTCATCTGAGGTTGTTTTTAAAACCTGATGAGGACTGTTTGATTTGTTATTCAGTTCTGATGCTAACAATTAATTGAATCAAATACTTATTTTTGATGGTGACCTCTACATATCATGGTGAGGCTGAAGTCCATTTCTACATCTGATGAATTGGATTCATTTAAAGTGATTCTGTACATGTTGGATGGGTGTAGCAACATCCTGTATATGTGATGCAATGGGCTCAAACATTTGCCTCTTGGTCCTTTTTGTTGTGAATTTTTCTTTTTGCTGCCCTCCTTTCACTAAATGCATATAAATGCACACTATGTAACTTTTTCATATTTTTAAATCAATTCCTTGAGCCAGTATGTGCTAGTATGACCCTTTACAGGGTTAATGAAAAGTCACTCAGCCCCATCTGCTGCTTGGATCCAGAATACCACGTTTACAACTTCTGAATGTCCGGTGCCCTGAAGTCTCACAAAGTCACATATCTCGTGAGGGTTAGGCTAACCCAATGTGGCTAGCTGTTATGCTAGCGCTGGAGTGTTTTTAGCTCATGATTCCTGATTTTTTTCTTCCCATCTCTCCCTGCTTGAACACAGCTGATTTCTTTGAATGATGAACCGCTCCAGTAGAAAGCAGTGAAGGCTGAGGAGACATTTCAACAGTTAGATTTAGGGGTTTCTGAGCAAAGACGATGCTAACATTTTTACAGCAGTGATTTAAAATTGACAATAGGGGGTGCCAAAACAAGCAAAACCAAACGGTATGCCTTTGATTCTTTCCTGTTTGGAAAACACTGAGAGGCTGTGTTCAAATTCAGGGGTAGGATGCTCATGAGGACGTGGACTTGCTGGTCTACCTAGGTTGGGTTCTTGCTCGACCGCTAAGACCAGAAATAAACGGCTCTGAATTCAGACGGTCTAGCCTCATACTTATCCCCGCCCCTCAGTCCAGTCGCTTAGCAACCGTGACAGCTCCGACAGACAGGCTAAAGCTAATAAAATGGATCTAAAGAAACACTTTAAGCTCTTTATGGTGACTTTATTTCCTAAATTCCCATTTAAAACATTCAAGCTAGCTTACATTGATTTCTTGTCTTAAATTACATGAAAATAAAACATTCAACCTCTTTTGTGGAGATTTTTATTATTAAACTTCATATAAAAATAAGCAAAAAATTCCTAAACACAAGCTTTTTATAACCTTTTGAAAAACTGACATTTCAGTTCAGTATTTATTTATTTCAAGCAACATTATGCATCCATCACATTATCATCATATCTGGTCATCATCATCATCCTTCACAAACAGTATCATCTATTAATAACTAAAAAATATTAATGAGCAATGATCGATAGTTGTTACTTGAAAGGGAGTGGGAAGAAGAAAACTTATTTAATCCCACCCCCATTTACCCCTAACATTTCCTTCTAGCGTCACTCACTGCTATTCTT
Source organism: Callopanchax toddi (assembly GCA_006937965.1). Taxonomy (NCBI): domain Eukaryota; kingdom Metazoa; phylum Chordata; class Actinopteri; order Cyprinodontiformes; family Nothobranchiidae; genus Callopanchax; species Callopanchax toddi. The sequence continues at coordinate 703,975 of SSNR01000068.1, read as the reverse complement.
TACAATGAGTGACAACAATAATAAATCACCTATTGTGACTCAATGTGAATGAGTGATTGACACTGACGTTAGCTCAATCACAGTAAATATGTATTTTGTTAAATTAAACAATTACATAATAAACAATTATATCATAAATAATATAAGTATAATATTGAATACCAACAATGGTAACGATCATCAATACCACAATGATACAACAGCAATACCAACAGTGATAATAAATAACAATTTGTCAACAATGAAGAATAACCTCAATGAACAAAAGTGCAGATTCCCTGAGTGCATTTACAACCCATTGTCTATGTATTGATTAAAGACCTTATGTTTATATACCGTATTTGCCCGAATATAGGACGACCCTGATTATAAGACGACCCCCCCTTTTCAAGACTAATCTTCAGAAAAAAAGACTAAATTCACTTTTTAAAGAAACAATTTTTATTGAAATTTTGAGAAAATTTAACTAATGCCACTAATAATTCCAGACTGCTTTAATATTTGCTTATTAACAGTGGTGCACACAACTAGTCCACCAGTCCACCGTACTGATCTCTCTGCCCGACACACCTTTGCTGACAGGAGCTTTCACGGTCAGATTGTGCAGCTTCGCGATCATCAGACACTGATCAACTTCACATCCAGTTGTGGAGCTGAGATGGAGTTTTCATGTAGGGGAAGCTTGTTTACACACACACGCTGCTGCGGCAAAATGCACAGACACACACACGCTGCTGCGGCAAAATGCACAGACACACACACACAGAGCTGCGCCATGAACGAACAGACACACAATCCGGCTGCTGTGCCATGATCGCGCAGACACACACACACAAACTCGCTTTTGCGCCATGATCGTGCAGACACACACACACAAACCCGCTGTTGCACCATGATCGTGCAGACACACACACACAAACCCGCTGTTGCGCAATTATTGCGCAGACACACACGCAAACCCGCTGTATGTGTGAGGGAGTGTGTGTGTGTAGGTGTGTGTGTCGGGTGCATATAAAGAACGGTGAGACGGATGAGGTTCTGAGGGAGAATGCGTGTGTGAATCGAGCGAGCGACGCGAGCCCTCACCTGTACAGTCTGCTGCTGAAAACACCTGCTGGGTCTGGACATTTTAATCCTCAGTACTAGTAAACCTGTAACTTTGAACTAGGCCAGGCCCGGACCTCTGGAACCGCTCGCGGTCTGAGCTGCTTCCTGCCACTTTGACCAAAAAGCCTGCACCCTCCGCCGGGAAAAACTAGGGCGTGATAATAAGACGACCCCCCCTTTTTCATATTATTTTCAATGGAAAAAACCTCGTCTTATATGCGGGCAAATACGGTACTTGTTTAAACTGGTGAATATTTTGACATTGCTTGTGGTGAGCAACATTTAAAACTGTACTGCTCTCTGGTTTTTTCTGCTACTGCTGCAAAATTAATGAACCAGTAGAATCCAACGGCCGGCACGCAAAGCATCCTGGGATAGCCTTGGCCAGCGAGGATACACCAGACCCATCCTCGAAATTGGGGTGGAGCGAGGACGCATTTGAGGATGCATGAATGAGTATCCTTCGAATTCGGACAGCACTCGTCACGGCGCTGTGATGTCATCAGTCTCGAAATGTGTCCTCATAAGCATCCTACCCCTGAATTCGAACACAGCCAGAGTCTCAAAACTAAAACTTGTCTTCTGTCACTCGCTCTGTCTTCCCAGGCGGGAATTCTCTTGCCACATATACAACCCTGATTCCTCCCAGTGTGACCAGGCTGACTCTGCGAGTAGCCATAACCCTGAAGGACATGGACTCTATTGCACCTAAAGTTCCAGGACTGGAGCACCTGGACATCGAGCAGAACCGCTCCAGTGGCAGCCTCTGCAGACGAATTCCCATGCTCTTCCCTCAGCTCAGGACACTCAGGATACGGTGAGTCTGGGGTTGCAGTATTTATTTCTATTGTACAGAAGACTGCACACTGCAGACATCTGACCATTTAAGACCAGTAACAAAAGAAAGTTGGGAGAATTAAGATGAAGTGAATCATGTTGGCAGCTTATTTGGACTGACTTTGTAAAGTTTCTTTTATGATGTGCTTTCCAGAGTACTTTCAGCTCACAGACTAGTTGGTAAGTATTTTTCTGTCATTTTTTTAATGCAGATTTTTTCGCCGGGAGCCAGAGAAAGACCTTCTAAGCCTCCATAAGTTGCGACACCTGGTGCAGCTGGAGCTGCTGGTGGAGCGTTCGTTTATTCTAAGAGATTACCTCAACGGTCACCCGTGGCCCAGCCCCTGTGTGCAGGAGCTCATCACCGAGCTCCGGGAGCTGTCTGAGAACAGGATCACAGTCATCACGGCAATGAGGCAGAGAAGCCTACTTCGAGAATGTGACTGTTTGTGGGAGGGAGACTGAGCTGGTCAGAGACGAGTACGAAGGAAAAAATGGTAAATCTGAGGGCCGACGCCAATCTGTCGGAGACAAAGAGTCCGACAGACATGGAAGTCCAGAATTCACTGTTTGTATCGCCACTTCTTTTCTGAAGTAACTGTTTGAAGGTCTGAAACTGTCTGAGGAAGTCGAAATATAATGATCAGTCTGAGGCGTTATGTTGTGTTCTGAACTGAAAGTGGAAGCAGTGATTGGTTAATTACCCTCATCAACAAAGAAACCCTGTATCAGATGTTTACAGTCACATGTTCATCCAAAGGAAAAATAAACTCATTTACAGGAGGATGTCGGCAAATGATGGAACATTTACTAAAATTCAAACTTCTCCACATCATTTACTTAATGACCAAAACTACTTTGATGACACAGTTTTAAGTGGTGGGGCAGTCTCTTACTCCATCCATCCTCTCAAACGTTAGAGGACAAAAAGCTGCCTTTTTGTTTCTGCAGGATGAAAGTGTGTTGTGTTCAAACCACTGGGTGGTGGTTAGCAGGCAGGATGGCAGCACAGAACTGGACTCCTACCGAGAGCTGGAGTCTGCTCGTCGCTATAGAGCACCTCGGGTTCAGAAACGGAATTTAACCAGCAGCTAAAACAAAGACGTTTTCCACCTGCTAATAAAACAATTTTGAAGATTGACTCCATCATATCAGAAGGTTAAAAACCAGTAAACTGTGGCATCAATAATTTCCCAGAATGCTCTGTGTTGCTTACTAAAAACCTGTGTATGCCGGCCATGAAGTCGGCGTGGGGCTGTGCACATTCAGGTCAGAGGGTCCAGGTCACCTGATCAGTGATTAGATGGTTATTTACTGATTGGAAAGTCAGCGGATCGATTCCCAGATCATGTTAGACCACATGAGCCAGGATACTGAACCCCAAGCTGTTAGCAGGACTACTCCACTAGTGGTCCTTGTCTCTTGGACAACTCTTCTGATAATTCTTTTCACTCCTCCGTCGATCACCTGGTCGTGGCTGGTTTATGGTGACATCATCTTTCTACTTCCTGATTCTGACCCCATCAGAGCTCACTGGACCATCAGTAGTTTAGAGATTCTTCTGTTGCCAACACCATCAGGATGTTTGGTCTCGAGGAGTTCTTTGGTTTCATGTTTCTGGTGTGACACCTTGGTAAGGAGACCCCATATTTTAGGCCGTCATTGGGGCTGAAGCAGCTGATGTTGGTTAAATGACAGGATAGCGTTATAATTAGTGATTGATCTTCTAATAAGTCCTGAGATATTTTCCTCCAAACCAGCCTGGTTTAATTTTCTTAAAAGTTTTAACTTGGGTTATTTAAATCTTTTTTTTTTAAGTAGACAAAGTCTCTCTTGCTGGAGCCTAAAATGATTGAGGAACAGGGTTGAAGTTGAGCCCTTGTTTTAATACTTTGAGGGTTTTTTTAAAGAAGCAGTCTAATTAGCTACTAACAAAACATTAACAGCAACCAGGAGTTTTACAGAAACACGTTTTAAAAACTTAAATCATGAAGTTAGAATTGCTTTTGTTTTGATTCAGATGTTTGTCCAAGAGCTTAAACGGTATTAGCCTAACAGTTTGCTTTTATATGAACACGAGTTTACTCAAATTGACATGTATTGCCTTTTTTTTAATTACAAAAAACAATGAATGCAAAACATGTTAGTTTTTTATTTTTACAACATATAGCTCAGCTAAAGGTCGTTTCCCCCTAAATAGAGATAACAGGAACAAAAGATAAAGTTCACTATATAGTTGTTCATGTAAGCTTGAATAAATCTTCCTGCTCACTTGTTTATGGCTATGTTTAAGGAACTTATGAGTTGAAAGTAATGCATCATGTTACCTAAAGAAGAAATCGGAAGTTGCCCAATCACAAATCAGAACTCAAATTCTTTTTACTTAACTCAAGACATCATGATCCTGTCATTACGTCTGGGGGAAAAAAACAAAAATCCCTTCTGGGTCTGCTCAGTCATGCAGCTTGATAATCCCTATATAATCATTACTGCACAAAGTTCTGATCTTCTGTGGAAGTCCAGGTCCTTCTGCAGCTGACTATGTGCAGCCAGAGTTTTGTGACTGCATGCAGCAACATAAGTTCCAGTTTAAAAAGTGGCGCTTGGGTGCGTGTGAGCAAAAATAGAACTACAGTCACTGTCCAACACAGCTTGAACTAGAACTCCTTCGGATTTGTTGCAGCCGACTTGAGCATGCCAGAGAATACTGGTAAACCCAAACCAACGTCTGAAAGAACAGACAGGAACTGGGTTGGTTTAGGAGGAGCGTCCAGCTCTGTCCTCATGTTCAGTTTATCAGAATTCCATAAGCAGAGACACGGGTTCCAGAGAATTCAGGACAATCTCTTGTTTCTGTCCGTAGATTCCGTACTCCACCTTTGAGCCGTCCTTTGTGCACTTGGTTGAGCCTGACATGAGCTCCCTGCAGGCTGACACCAAGTTGGAGAACAGCTGAGCGCCCAGCCACAACTCACAGCCGCCTTTGTACTGCATCTTCCTGCTGGGCAGCGGTTCTCCAACCAGAGAGTCCTGTGGCACCAATAAAACACTCCCAGGAAGGTCCAGAACGGACACGGTGCGCCTGTCTCTCCGGAAAAACTTGGTGGACATGAGCTTATTGGCTGTGGGAGAGAGGGTGAGAAGAGGCTGAAGTTTATTCAGTCTGATCGTGACTTGGTAAAAATATGGAAGCATATGGATTTTGTGGGATAACCCATTTAAATAATATTGAAACAAAACTTTTTAAAATGTTGGAAATAAAGACGGTTACATTTTCTAATCATGTAGGAAGAGAGGTAAAACATATTTAACAGAACAAAAATATTAAACCAAATACTGAAATACCTAAATCTGGAAATGAGTGGAAAGATAACCTCCAGGTTTGATGTTTTTTCAGGTAACAAACAATAAGGGAAAGGACGAGGAGCGGCCATGTTTAGTGGACACTGACTAGACACTTCTCTCCTGGAGAAGTTCTTTATAAAATACATCTGGACAAAATGAGGGTTCAGTCTTTTCTTCAGGACTTCTGACCCTAAAAGATGTTAATATTATGTTTTAACTTGATAAAGGAGCAACGATAACAGCTGGTCAGTGGGGGATTACACGTGTGTTGTAGCTTTGGTTGGTTTTTTATATGAAACAAAGTTTTTTTATTTGAATTTTTCATTCTTTTCACTTTTCAAGCAGCCATATCAGATCAAACTTGTTCTAAGGACACAAACAGGGTTTCCTAGCCCACAAGTTCATGCAGGTTTTTTCAGATTAAAACCAAAGAACAAGCTTCCATGTTTTTTTTTTTATATCTCACCGATCTCATATGTGACCTCCACAGTGGCTGCATGGAAGAAGCACACGTACACAACTATCCCCTCCTGGATCTGAGGACACAGAGATAAAATACTAAAATCAATCATTACAAAGGACTAGTAGATGTTAATCAGTTGTAGATGTCCCAAATATTTGATGATTACTTTCTGAAAGTTTCATTAAAATCTGTTGAGTGGTTCATGAATGATTTGGCTGCTGATGAACAGATTTAACCAACATTCTGAGCCTGTAATATCACATTAAAGATCTATGGCTCTACCTCTTTAACAGGACTTGTCCTTTCTTAAAAAACTTGCTGCACCAGATCTTGTCACATAAGATTAAAGCAGATATGTGGAGTTTTTCAGCAAGAGAGCAGTTTTTGAATCCAGTGTACCACGGCCCCTCCCAAAACACCTAGACATGCACGTGCGTGCACACGGTGCGTCACTCCGGTCATTAAGCCGGGCATAATGCAGCTCGATTACATCGCAGGGTTCAATCATTCGCAGCTCACTAATCATGTTCTCACACTACGAGGGTCTGAGACCTGTCTGTCCCTGCTGTGATTATGAATCGTTGGTCTGGAACTGTGAGCTGCTGCAGGACTCTGAAGCTGAACCTGGAAATGAGAAAACAATCGGTTCTGAATAGGGTTGGGCGATGTCTAACTTTTTTCCAATCGTCCATCGTCAGTCCAAAAATCAACGATGGGCGATTTATTCGACATTGACATATTGATTGATTGACATATTTGCGGGCGGAGCAATGTAAACACACACTAATGGATTTGCCAAATTAGAACTCAGAAGTCCCAAAATTGAGGAAATAGTTGAAAAACACAGCGTCGCCTGTTTGGGGCTACTTTGGCTTTAAACAGACGTATAGTGGCAGAAAAGAGCTCCAACATCGAGTGTTTACCCTTCTGCTGTGTGCTAACCAAGCTAACACAGAGCTAGCAGCTAGCTGCTGCTGCTCCGTCACCAAAATCGCTCAAAAAGACTTCAAACTGCAGCGGAGATTTATTTTATGGAAGCGACGTTCACTGAAGGGGTTTTTATTCATATTTCAGTTTTAGTTTCATTTTGTTTTTGTCGTTTATCAGACTTAGCTGAAGACAGTTGAACACCAGATCGGTGTTATGGCTCGCTAAATATTCCTAGCACCGGTAGCCGACTCATAAACACGGTTTAACTGGAAAAAAGCCAGTCTCTGATCGTTTCCTCCCCACCACACCATAGATATTATTTAGATACTTTTATTTTCTTAACACAAGCTGCTGTCGTTCTCTGTCTGTCTGTTACGGACTAAGTAAACGCCGCTGTTCCGCCAGCTCTCGGGGGAGGAGGAGAAAAAAGGAGCTGCTGCTTGCAGCTGGGAGGAGTTTGCGTGTAACGTTTAAAAAGAGCATTATTTATTATTTTTACGTGGGCTGCATCCTTTGACTTCAACCAAACGTTGTTAATAATTAAAGCGGCACTCTGGAGCATTTTTCTCTGTATCAAAGTTTTCTAAATGTTTTAAATGATATTTCAGGTCTAAACTATGATCTGTGGGTTGAGTTCCACAACATCTGTCATTCTGATGAAGACCCTCCTTCCTCCTAGAGACCCCTTTGCATTATTTCTTGCCGCCGACATTTTTCAGCCAATGAAATTCAAATTTCTGCATTCTCTCAACATGCACGCGCATCGACCAAACCTGTACCAGTAGGGGGCGCTGTCGTACAGGACGCTCCGTGTGTTTCTCTGCCGTCTCAGCCGTTCACTGAGGACTCACAGCTAATTTCTACTAAAAACCTACCCATTCCCCAGCTAAAGATGGATTTATTTTTATTTTTAAACCTTTCACCTCACAGAATGGCAAGGCTTGACAGGATTATGCGTTTATTTTGGTCAGAAAGTTCATCCAGGGCCGAGTCAAGTTCAGCTTCAGAGTCCAGCAGCAGCTCTCTGCTAACAGAGCTAATATCAGAAGCAGCAGGGACAGAGAGGGCTCATCAGACCCTCGTAGTATTGTTGGAATAAGATTGTGAACTGTGAGTGATTAAACCCTACACATTGAGCGGTACAGTTCATGTCCGAAGTATATGCGCAGCGTGCACGCGCGCACACGCGACCGGACGCGCGTGTCGAGATGTTTTGAGGAGGAGCCTTTGGACGCTAGATTCAAAAACTGCTCTCCTGATGAAATCCTCCGGAGTGCTGCTTTAAGAAATTAATTTATAGTGGGACGAATAAATCATTCTTGAAAAACAGGAGGCGATTGGCTGAGCCCATCGCCGATGGTCGATACATTCGTCTGATCGCCCAACTCTAGTCCTGAATGAAGTTCTTGACCAAAATAAACGCATATCCTTGGCAAGCCTTGCCATTCTGTGAGGAGTAATGTTTAAAAATAAAAATAAATCCCTCAGTAGTCGGGGAATGGATAACTATTTAGTAGAAATTAGCTCTGGCTCCTCCATGATGGCTGAGACGATAAACAGAGAAACACACAGAGCGTCCTGTATGAGAGCGCCCCCTACTGATACAGGTTTGTTCGAAGTGCGTGCACGTTGACAGAAAGCCGACAATGCAGAAATTTGAATTTTATTAGCTGAAAAAGTTCACCGCCAAAAAGAATGCAAAGGGGTCTATAGGAGGAAGGAGGGTCTTCAGAAGACTAACATATTGTGGAACTCTACCCATAGATAGCGGGGAACAGAGGATGCTGTGGCATGCCTCCTCCACTCTCTCCTGCAACATCTTGAGCCACCTGGCTCAGTTTAGTTAGACTTTAGTTCAGCTTTTAATACTATACAACAACACCAGATGATCAAGAAGCTCCAAACCCTCAACTTGTCTCCATTTCTCATCCACTGGATTCATGATTTCCTCAGCAGCAGACTGCATTGGGCCAGTCACTTCATCCACCATAATCACCAACACTGGCGCCCCCCAGGGGTGTGTACTCAGCCCCTTTCTGTATACACTGTACACAAATGACTGTATCAGTCCCTCAACCATCACCACATATTTCAAATATTCAGACGACACCGCCATTCTAGCACTTCTCAGGGACAATAATTCCATAACTGCATACCACCAGTCAGTCGCCCACTTTACCAGGTGGTGCCTGGACAATTTCCTGGAACTGAATGTGGACAAGACCAAAGAGCTAGTTATTTATACCCAACAACAACCTCTGGACTTGGCACCCACTACCATACACAATAAAACAGTTGAACGGGTTGATCACTTCAGATACCTTGGACTCACATTGGATAATAAACTTACCTTTGAGCAACATGTTACTAATATTCATAAACGTTCACAGCAGAAACTCTATATCCTCCGCAAGCTCCGTGCCCTTTCTGTCATCCCAAATCTTCTCTTACTGCTGTACACCAGCATCATTCAACCCATCCTCCTTTACTGCTCCCCCTGTTATTTTAACATGCTCTCCATCACTAATAGAAATAAACTCCTTAAGGTCACAAACATAGCATCAAAAATCATCAGCCTGCCCATCACAGACCTCGCCCAGCTAAACAATAAAGCCATCACACGCATGGCCCGGACTGTCAGCGGGGACCCAGACCACCCCCTTTACAGCTACTTCTGTCTGTTGCCCTCAGGCCACAGGTTCAGGACTCTGAGGTGGAAGCGGGCACGCTTCAACAAAAGCTTTGTCCCTTCTGCCATTGCTGCTCTTAACTGCTCAAAACATTAATCCTGCTCCTCCTTCTTACCACCTGTGAATGCCCTCGTGTGTTTAACTGTTGGCAATCTGTTGTTTGTATGTATATGTTCTGACAGTGCATGTGGAAACGAATATCCCTTAAGGGACAATAAAGGTCTATCGATCTAGATCATAGCTTAGACCTGAAATATCATTTAAAACATTTAGAAAACTTTGATACAGAGAAAAATAATCCACATATCAGCTTTAAGTCATACATATATGGTCAGTTGAGCATAACTTTTCTCCAATCTTTAATAATGCGTCTAGTTTTGACCCTTTATAGGACAAGTGACCATCTTAACCACTTGAGCATGCTTTCAATTTTCAACCTTACAAAAAAGTAAGAAAAACAAAACATGCACTCACCTCAACCCACTCAGGGTCAGCACCGTCTAGAGCCGGTCTGACCTTAAGCTTTGCCTGGCTGCACTGCTGGATGATGGTCCGGGCCTGAAGCGTCTTGGTCTTCCTACCAACAGCTGGGCTGCTAAAACACAAGTGTACACATAAACTAACAGTATTTAGAAAACTCAAATGTAGTAAAAATAGAGTGGTATGAAAAAGTGTTTCCCCCTACTGATTTACTTTTTATTGTGTGTTTGTCACTTTAATAATAATGAATTAGATTTTATTATAGCGCTTGTTTCTCCAAGGATACTAAAAGCACTGAACAGATACCATTATTCACACAGACGCACGCGCGCGCACACACACACACACACACACACACACACACACACACACACACACACACACACACACACACACTCTCTGTGGTGGTAAACTACGGTAGCCACAGTTGTATTTGGGCAGTCTGACAGGCCCCTTTGACCACCACCATTCACACACAGGCAAGGTGGGTAAAGTGCTCAAGGATACAACAACAAAGTAACCCGGCAGGAGCTGGGATCAAACCGGCAACCCTCCGATTACTGGATGACTTGCTCTACCACCTAATCCACTGCCTCCCTACCATACATCCTAACCGCTTCATCCTCCACAGAGGGTCGTGGGGCGCTGGTGCCTAACTCCAGCGGTCAAGGGGCGAGTCTGTTGCCAGTCCATCGTAGGGACACATACGAGACAAAGAACAAGTCACACACACACACACTCATACCTAGGGAAAATTTTAGAGTCACCAATCAACTTAACCTGCATGTCTTTGGCCTGTGGGAGGAAGCCGGAGTACCTGGAGAAAACCCACACATGCATGAGGGGAACATGCAAACTCCACGCAGAGACCTGGACGTGAACCCACGACCTCCTTGCTGCAAGGCAACAGTGCTAACAACTGCACCACCATGCAGCCCAGCAAACCCCAACTCTAGGTTGGTTGGGTTTAGGTTGAGGAGTCGCCAAAGACTCACGACTTTGAGAGATCGCCTCCCATGTCAGAAACCGTGGGTTCAAATCCCAGCCCGGCCATGTGTCAAAGTATCCTTGGGAAAGATACTGAACCCCCCAACAATCGCCTCCTGGGCGCCATCCTGAGTTGGCAGCACACTGCTCCTCAAACAATGAGGATGGGTCAAATGCAGAGATGAATTTCCCCAAGGGGATCAATAAAGGATAAATTATTATTTAAGGTGGAACTACCCTGACCTCCATGACTCTGTGTGATAAAGTGATTCCTCCTAAACCTACTAACTGGTTGAGCCACCCTCAGCAGCAACAACTGGCAGTGAGTCTTTTACAGGATGAGGAGGAATTCTGGCTCCACTCCTCTTTGCAGAGTTGCTGTCATTCAGCCACATTGGAGGCTTTTCCAGCTTGAAGCCTTTTTAAGGTCCTACCACAGCATCTCCATCAGACTCAGGTCAGGACTTTGACTAGGACACTCCAGTCTCTTTGAACTCTTGGAGTAATTTTGGCCATCTGGCTGCTCCTGGACGGTTCACCACTGTTCCATGTTTTCACCGTTTGCGGATAACGGTTCTTACTGCAGTTCTCTGGAGTAGAGGTCTCAATTTCAGCCCGACTCAGCTTTCCAAAGATGTGTGATAGTTAATTTATGTTGTAACAGGGAGGAATGACTTTATCATGTAGGTTTGGAGTATTTCTACCTTAATAATAAACACCCTCATTTAGAAACAGCATTGTGTGTTTAATTACTTATCTGCGTCTAATATTAAATTTGTTTGATGATCTAAAAAAAGTGTGACAAAAATACAAAAAATGGAAAATCTGAAGGGGAGAAAACACACTGCTGTACAGTAGTAGAGTCATACCTGTCATCTTCAGGGACAGGCTGCGCTGCTTGTCCCGGCGCAGAGTTGGCGATGGTGAAGACGGGCCAGGGCTTGGTACTCGGGGCAACCACTGGCTCCAGACCACAGCTGGAGCCCCCCTCAGCCAAATTATCCACCTCCATGTTCCTTTTTCTTTTTCCAGGCTTCTTGTCACAGCGTTGGCTTCGAGGTTCTGATTTGATGGACTTCTGTTTAGCGGGTTTTTTTGGAGGCTGATTCTGCACAGGTGGAGGGTGTGGCTCTGTGAGGGGTGTGGCTGCACCCTGGGATTGGATGAACTGATGCGTCCGGACGCCGCTTTGAGAGCTGCTAGTTCCGTTCTGTTCCTCAGGTTGTTTGGATTTTTTCTTTGGTGGAGGAGTTCCCTGAACGTTGCTGCTGAGCGTACTCTCTGAGCTGTCCGACATCTCAGACTGTCCAGGGGTGGCCATGTTGACAGACCAGACCCTGGTGACGAGGGATGGGTTGGGGGTCCTGGGCTGCAGGATGACAGAAGTCCTGGGCTGGAGGTTGTTGGGAGTTTTCAAGTGAATAAGGATCGGAATCCTTGGCTGAAGATAGGTGGGAGAAGCCGTCTGCGAGGACAAGGGGGGTAAAGATGACTCCTGGAACATCACAGGCACAAAATGGTTCGTCAGCCACAAGTCTCAAAATGCGTCCTTGTTCTATTTGTCAGTTCCAACATTAAAAGGAGCCATCTAGTGACTGCTTTCTGGTGTTTTTGATTTATTTTTAGATTAACAACCTAAAATGGCTCAGGCCCATTTAAAACAGAAGAGAATATCAAAGCTGAGAGGCTCCTAATATACCCTAAATACTGGATGTTTTAAAAACACTGAGCTTAATCTCAATAATCCCAAACTAATCCCAGAACATGAGGCCTGACATTTCACAGCCACTGACATGAGACCAAGCTCCCTAAAGCCTGGACCTGCTGCTGGTCTGATTCTCTGTTGTTTAAGTTTTAAGAGGTAAGGATTAAAGGGGTATTTTGGCCATTTTAAAGTGTGTTTTTGTGTAATAAAGTACTGGAGACTGAAGTGGTTTCAGGACAGCAGCAGTTCTCTCTGATCTTTAATTTTTCTTTCAGATTCAGTATTTTACTGAAACTCTTTGGTCAGTCAGTTGTTTTAAATGTGCTACCTACAGTAAATGACTGCACTCTATTTCTCTGAGCTCAGGCTGTTCAGGAAGCCATCTACCCTGGATAAGGTAGTAGTTATTCATCATTTTTACTCAGAAACACATTTAAAGATTGTGACGCCACATTAGGGCCACTGAGAAGAAAGAGAAACACGAGGCAGTGGGAATAAAGTTGAAATGACAAAGCAAAAGTCAAAATTCTATTTCCTGATAAAACGTCAGAATAGTGAAGAATTTACTGACAGGAACAGAAACAAGTTCAAGGTCTTGGGGGGGAAAAAAAAAATCAGAATTCATAATTTAGTCAAGTTTTGTGAACGTTGCTCACAATTCTTTTTTTGTGAAATCAGTGAGGGTTTTTGGTCCTGTGTATCCTGTGTCCTGTGTATAAAATAAAATAAACCTCCGTAATAAAGTACTAATACTTTGGATTGGATTCGACCTCTTTAAAAATATTTTTCATTGATCTGTATTTTTTGTTGTTCAGCCATATAATAGTAAAAATGTTTAAAAGTATCAACAGCATACTGGAGGACAAAATCCTACTATTCTTAAAATGCAGTTGAGGGCCACACAAAATTACTCCAAGGGCCACAAGTGGCCCCCAGGCCACACTATGGACATGCCTGCTTTAGGGGATACAGTGGTGTGAAAAACTGTGGATTATTTTGTATGTTTGTCACATGTAAAAGTTTCAAATCATCAAAAACATTTTAATATTATATAAAAGCAACAAGTAAACATAAAATGTAGTTTCTAAATGAAGCTGTTAAAGTGATAATATGCAGTTTTGCTTGTTTTGGGCTCCCTCTGGTGTCCGTTTTAAATCACTGCATTAAATAAAATAGCCCATAGTTCTTGCTTAGAAACAGCTAAATCTACCTGTTGAAATGTCTCCTCAGCCTTCATAGTTTTCTACAGGAGCGGTTATTTACTCCTTCAAAGAAATCAGTTGTGTTCAAGCAGGGAGAGATTGAAAAAAAGCAGGAATCATGAGCTAAAAACACTCCAGCGCTAGCATAACAGCTAGCCACTTTGGGTTAGTCTAACCCTCGTGAGACACGTGACTTCCTGGGTACCGTGACGGCGACGGAGATCTTGCAATCGTGGTATTCCGGATCTAATCACCAGATGGGGCTAAGTGACTTTTCATTAACTCTGTAAAGGGTCATATTAGCACAGACTGGCTCAAGGAAAAGATTTAAAAATATGAAAAAGTTGCATATTATCACTTTAATGATTAAACTAACCATGTGTGAAAGCAGGAGGATAGGGTTGTTCCACCTTAATAATAAACACTTAGAAACTACATGTTGTGTTTACTGGTGTTTTCTGATATTTAATTGTGTTTGAGGATCTGTATGACAAATATACAAAAAAAATAGGAGATCAGAAAGACTTTTTCACACCGCTGTAGATTCTCCCTGATGTTCCTCAGAAATAAAATGACTAAGTTGTACCTAAAGCCACAGACACAGCTGATAATTCACACTCCCATGGTGTTTGTTCGTCCATTTTGACCTGTAACCACACAGAAAATCTTACATCTACTTACTATTGCATCCACTGACTCCAATATTTGCTCCTCCTCGATGTCACCGTCTGCTCCCCCATCATCGTCATCGCCGTCGTCATTCTCACAATCGCCATCATCATCGTCGTCGTCATCACAGACATCCTCACTGTCCTCATCTCTCCCACTGCAGAAACACAGAAAGAGTGAGACAGTCTCATTTCATAGTATCATACATTTTACTTTATTTAAAGGAAAAAAACGACACTTTTAACTTAAGAGCATTTACTGGTGTCTAAAGTCACTTCCAACTCAAAAACTCACCTCTGTCATGTGTTGGGTCTGTCGTTAATGTCGTCATTCAGTCAGCAGTTTAGAGAAATGAAATCATTTCCTCAGCTCAGATCAGCTGGAACCAGCCTCCGTATCTTTATCAGCAGGTTTATACTACTAATAATAGATTCTATTAATGGAGCGCTTCATAGAGGATCCATCACTCACTCACTCACACTCTGGTGGTGGTAAACTACATGTGTAGCCTCAGCTGCCCTGAGGACTTGACCATCACCAACACTCACACACAGGAAAGCTGGGTGAAGTGTTCTGCCCATGGGTCAAACCGACAACCCTCCCATTACAGAGCTGGAAAGACACTGCTTCAGATCAGTAATACTAATGACTAATTTTGGGGTATTTATAGACCCCTTGACGCGTGACGTCACATGGCCAAAGTCCCGCCCCCAGCCAGAAGCTGGGGGGCAAAAAGACGGCACAGCCCCGCTGAGCCCCGTTGTTATCCGTCAATTGTCAATAAATTGAGCTAAATAGCGACAAAATAAACTCTATCAGCATGGTTAACACATGCAAGCTGCACAAATAAATGAAAGCAGGACAGTAACGTAACATTTCACTGGTTTCCAGCTGATAAAATCACCAAAATCGGAGACTTCTAGTGGAATAATCATCACATCGTGGAGCCAAAGTCTCATCACAGGTAAAAAAGTTAAATATCTGCCTCATATGTTAAGAGACAACTAGTTATAGCCATCTAATGACTTATCAGCCTTTGTAACCTGGTTAAATTAGTTTATTTTTTAAATAATTTGACAAAATGTGTTACGTAATTGGAGCAGGCAGCCATTAATGTAATTGATTTTGTGTTTACTGAGCTCGTCAGGTAGGTCAAAAGTATAAAAACGATTTATTTATTTATTTATTCATAAACTGTCCCTCCTGAGATCAGCCCGTTTGTTCAGTGTTTAGCTGCCGGAGCTGGGCTTTTGCCCTCCAGCGACTGAGCTTGTCCAAAAGTACCCGGATGAAAACAATAACATTCAATGGGTCTATAACAACTCTTACTGATGCATTAGAATGCTATATTACCCATTTGTAAACTTCTATAATTTAGCATAAGACCATTGAATCCTACACTTCCTGTCAGGTCGTTCACAAAGGGTCAGGCTGGGTCCCCACACCTCTCCAGATCAACACCAGCTCACTGCAGTGCTGTGTGCTCAGACCCATCACAGCAGCAGGGTTATAAAGTACACTGATGACAGCTTTGTCCTGAGAGTAGTGGGACATCGAGTCTGAGTGGACCTTGTTCCACTCCAGAAATTGTTGAGGTGGCTGTTGCTAGCTGTGGCCACAAGGTTACTGGTGCCAGTCGTGGCAGTAACCCCCGAACCCTCTGGGGGGCACCAGAGGTTAGGAGAGTTGTCAGTGTGAAGGAGGAGGCCTACAGGGCGTGGGTGGTCTGTGCGTCTTCAGAAGGAGCCAACAGGTACCAGAGGGACAAGTGGTGGACAGCATTGGCAGGTGCTGAGGCTAAATCTGGGCCGTAGAGCCCCAGGGTTCGACAAGATCCATCCTGGGTATCTCAAGGCTATGAATGATAGAGGTCCATCTTGGCTGACACGTCTCTGCAACACTGTGTGGTCACTGGGGGTGAAGTAGCAGACTGGGGTGATGGTCCCCATTTTTAAGAAAGTGAACCAGAGGGTGTGTGACAATTATAGAGGGATCACACTCTTCAGCCTCCTGGGAATGGTCTAGGACCACAATAACCCCCAGGTCAGGTACTCTGTTACTCTACATCTACGATTTTATCCTTGAAGGGAACTGCTCTTTGTCTCGCCCTTCAGCTAGTACCAATTTGCCAGGGAAGACCCTACCAGGGGCAAAAAGTGCCCCAGGCAACACAGCTCCTGGGCTTACTAGAGCCCTAAAACTCCTCCACCACAGTAAGGTGGCGGTTCAAGAAGGGGTCGATAGTTGAATCTCGGATTGAGGAGGAGCAATGTAGTTTTCTCTGGTGGAACCAGCTCCCAGTTTCCATCCATGAGGCAGGAACCCCGTCTACTTTAAGACTCTGCTTCAGACTTTCCTTTGTGATAAATCCCATATTTAAGAGTTATCTTGGGTTGTCTGTCGTCACCCCTAAAATCAGCTTCAGAGAAATGAGTTGAAAATACAGGCTCTATGTTCGTATTGGAATGCTGTTCTGTCACAAACATTTCATTAAGGCTCAGGAAACTCGCAACATTTGAACAAGTTTCCTAAAAAAGTGACAAACCCACCTGTCTGAGTACCGATCTGGAGACATTACTGTCTGCAGCAGGACGTCTGATCGCTCCGCCTTCACTCGATTATTTGGTTTCTTTATCATCTTCAGGCTGCACTGAGTGCAGCTGTTGATCCACTGCATCACATCGTACTTCATGGATTTCCAGAAGTATCTGTCAAAGATCAGACTCCATGTAATGACTGCATAATAACACAGAATAAAATGTGATGCAGAAGAGACACCGAATGAGGAAAAACCTCTCATTAAGCAGTCGGAGACACTTGTTGACGTTTAGGTGATTTAGCTCATCGTGAAAGTCCACAAGGGCAGCTTCCACCTGCTGCCGGTTCCTCAGAACCAAACGCACTCGATCTCCAGTCACAAAGTGGAGGCTGCCATCTGTGACAGAAGCAGAAATCAATTTAGAGGGAGTTACAGGCGTTACGTTAAAAGAGCTTTAGGACCTAGTGTCTTTTCTGTATCGTTACTTTTGAACTAAATCTAAAGAAGTCAATTCAATTCATTATTTATCTGTCAGGCAATTCATTTTACAGCCTCTAGTCTCACAGACACTCAGAGATAAACCAAACAGTAGAAACAACACAGAACACATTAATCATCCAGTCAGTGGTGATGATGCTGCTGACGCTGTTCCTCTCCTTCACTGACAAACCATAAATCCAGCTCCTGAAAGAAAATCTCAACAGATTGTAAATGCAGGAATGATAAAAGTGATTGACTCTAGAAACATTCAAAGTATTCAACTTCCTCAGCAGCTCTGACCCCTTTTCATAACCGACTCTGTGTTTAGATCAAACTTGAGTCAAACAGAGTTCCTAAACACTTGTGTTAGTCAACGATTTTAAAATTGTCCTCATGAATTTGACTAGCTGCCAGATCAGGATGGTTTTTCCTAAAATCAATATTTAGCTCTTTGTCACATTCAAGTTGAGATAGTTGTCGTCACACTAACCAACAAAAAAGAACAGGGAAGATCACGATCTGATTGGACCCCCTGCAGTAGTGACAGTACAGCTGAGTCATCAGAAAACTGGCTGTTCAAGACTTGCAGTTCTCTGTGTACAGAATAAAAAACAGGGGACCGAGGACAGAACCCTGTGGGACGTTACTATTAGAAACAATACCTAACCGTTCACTTATCGAATACTGTTTGTTAAAAAGTTTAAAAGCAACAATAATATCTGATCTGGTAAACTGAAATAAGAAGTGCATCTGATTAAAATGAGAGGATGCATCCTGTTAAAAGCTGACTGCAAATAAAAGTCTAGTGTGTGATCTGGGTTTTTCTAAACCTATCTAGTATAAAAACCTTTTTGTCTACACATTTCTCAGACTGATGAGTGAATTGTAGTGGATCAAGTCTAAAACATTACTGTGCCATGAAAAAAACACAGCACACATTATATCATATGTCTGAATTTGACCAATCACATAAAAACTGTTAGTTCCCAATCTGCTTCCGTATGATGAAACAAATTAAGTTCCCTCAAGGGATCGATTTCATCTCCATCCATCCATTTAATTAGTCACCTTTACTATCAGGCTTGTGCTGCTGTTTGGGTCAGAGTGACCTTCACCACCAGCTGGTTGAGCTAAAATAACTAGTGGTTGGGGAGTTGGACCAGACTGGTGACCAGCATGAACCCGATCGGTGACCTGTATGAGGAGGATGGTATGGACCATCCTCATGTTACTGAGGCCCCTGACAGTTAAAGATGAATCATCCAAGGCAGCAAGCAACGCAGAACAAGGGTAAACAACAATAACAGCAGAACGCTGCTGGGGGTCAGGATCAATTTACAGGAGCACCATCAACACATTCAGCTGTGCTTTCAGTCTACAGAACTAACTCATAGTGAAGGTGACTAATCAGGCTTACCAGCAGTATAAGGTTGTTACCAGGACACGAAGAAACCATCTTTATTACTTTTTGTGTCGTTTAAACTACATCAGCAGTGACAGCATTAGCATCTAGACACATCGCCCCAACTTCAAGCTATTTGGCTTTATTCCCAACTCAAAGAGCTATCAGAGGCATATGACCTTTGACCTCCTCTGTTTTGTCACAAATGATGCACAGTGAAGCTCATTGGTCAAAACTTGAAATGTAAATGTCCCACATTTGTATAATGTTGTTTTGTTTTAAAGTCATGGACTACAAAGTGCTTTACATTAGTCATTCACATGCTGATGGCAGTGAGCTACACTGTAGCCACAGAAAGAAGGCAACACTGACTGGATAACAGAGAATTAAAAACACTTTGAAAAAAATCAAATCAGACCTAATTTTCCTAAAGCGTAACAGATGAAAGGCTCTGTAAATGATCTTTAGGTTAGGAGATCTACTCCACATACAGAGCAACAGCTGCACCAGTGAGATAGTTTTTACAGTGGTGTGCAACAGTGTTGCCCCTTCCTGATGTCCTATTTTGTGTATGCTTGTCGAACTTAAATGAACAAGTAAACAAAAAGAACAACATCTAAAGCCCTGCAGGCCTCACTGGGTTCAAGTCCATCTAGTTTATCAAACATCTGTTTTGATGATAAAACATGCCAAAACGCAGAAAACCCAAAAGTGTGCAAACACATTTTCATTTGTCCCTTACAAGATAAAGGAAATTAAAGTCTGATGCAAACCTATGATGGCGTATTTTTTGCAGAACCTCCTGAAAGTGTTCTTCTCGACATAGGTCAGTCCAGGAGGATAGGTGCGTTGGCTGATGTAGAGCTCCACTGCATCGTACTTGGCGAAAAATGCCTGCTCATGCAGAAGAAGACAGGTGGAATTGGAACAGGTGCCACTAGGATTAGTCTTCCCAAGCATCACAAATCTTTTCAACATACCTCCTCCCCAGGTGGCTGCTGGGACGGACCTACGGACAGAGTCTGTGGAGGAAACACGGACTTGTTAAGGTCCAGCTGGTAAAAATGCTCCTGATGCTGCTTTAAAGTCTCACCTCTGGGTCGCCGTGGATGTTGAGTGTAGGCACAGAATTGGGATGGAGGACGACCTTATCCCCGCTGCGGTCGAAGCAGTCCTCTGTGAAGTGGGTTGAACAAATGGACGACCAGAGCCGAGGATGCCAGTGAAGGCGACCCACAGCCTTCATCCACTGAGCCAGAACAGGCAGGTTGTGAAGAGGAAACCTTCAGACACATTTATTTAAAAAAGAAAACACTTTTTAAGACTGTTCTTAACACACTACAATAGTGACACCTAGAGCCACACAATCAGCAAGAAACATTAGTAATCACAATCATAAACTGTCCCATTACTCTTAAATAATGAAGCTTGAATCAATAAATACATCCTTTTCTGATTTGTGCTCATTTAAAATATGAGAAGGAAGCGGGTGGCTTATTTTCGCAGTCTGTACCTGGAAGTTTAATTTGTTACTTCAAAATGGAGATAAATGATCATAAATCATAACAAACTGGTGTTGTTTTTGTAGCTTTCTCCTGTATAATTCAGTAAATGCAACAGTTTTACAGATAATTAATACACTAATTAAAGCCCCCTAAAAACTGTAACACAAACACATTGAACTTGCTTCTCTTCAACAATAACAATAGGAATGCACAGAGTTCATATCGCTAGAGACCACGTCCAGATGTTCATGTTGGTATGGACTCTTACTTATGGAAGGTGAGGCCCAGTTTTCTCTCCACAGGACCACAGCGGTTGGTGCACTTGGAGATGCTGCAGCGGAGCATCTTCCTCTTGGTTCTGTTGAGGCAGGTCTGGCAGCTGGAGATCCAGCTGGCCAGGTCTCGACTCAGGTTGCCCCAGTAGAAGTGCTTTGCGATTTCTCGCTGGCAGATTCCCTGACCATAGTGACCCTGATTGTCATGGAACTGCTGCAGGATGGAGTTGACCTTAAAGCAAGACACAGCAGAGTTGGTTTTTTCAGTTTCACAGTTTTTTTTAGTCCAGGTGAACATTGACAAAACCAAAAATGACTATAAATCTGTTCATTTCACAGGCTGGGCTCCAATCTGGTGCCTTAGCCAACACACACTGAGGAAGGGCTGAATGACCAAACCGTTCTAACTCCATCATCAACTGTTGGAGTCGACCCTATCCGTTTGTTAGTGTGTGACACAATATTAACCACACTGTGTTTAATTAAGTTGTGTTTTTTCTAAATAAGAAACAAACATATAAAATAGTATAACTTTCTGTATGAGGAGTCTAGATGTGAGCTGGTATTACTTCCTCTCTGCTGCGAGGCACCCTGAGAGGAGGAGAGACTCGTGTGTACATCAGCACTCCATCTGAAAAAGAAAAGAAGCGCTTTTTTATTTGAGCTCAGCTGAGTTAATCTATCAAGGTAAACGGTTGTTTCCACTCACCTATTAGGTCAAAGCGCTTGGCCATTCTTTTTAAAGCTGTTCTGCTTTTCTTGCCCTGCATAGGTAACATCCTGGTGCTCAGATACCTGTGGATTTCAGAGGACAAAACATAAAAATTATAAATGATATTTTTCACATTTGTGCTTGGAGTTGCCGGGGGTGGGGTGGGGGTGGGGGGTCATACTTGGCGATATGGTTGTAGGTAACGAAGCTGGTCTCAACTAATGTTGTCCTCCTGCCCGCCGTCATCAGCTTGGCGGCCCTGGAGTCCGGAGCAGGACCTGGGATGCAGTACTGGTGCTCCTGCAGCCCAGTAGCCATCTCTGGATCACATGACTGATCGCTGTGATCCACGGCTCGAGCTGCTGCAGTCACAGCGGCTCGAGTCAGTTCATCCTTCCACGTGTTGGAATGAAGGAAGTCCTCGTCTGATTGTTCAGGCACCTGAAAGCATAGTTACCAGGTAACTTCCTGTCTGTCATGTCTAACACAGGGTGGGTAAAGTGGACTAAATTCACCTGCCGAGAGACACATCCTCATTTAATTAGTTTTTTTAATGTTGATTTTATGTAAAAAAAATATATATTCTAAATACTTTTATAATCTCTGTGTTTTGATTTTAGTTTAGTTTTCCAGTCTGAGGTCCTACAGATCCATGGAGGTCAGAAAAATTTAAAACTGTTCATTGAAATAAAGCTTGGATCCCAGGAGGTTAAAACAATGGATTTGAAGTGTTGAATAAATCAAACTGTACTTCATTGTTCATAGATCATCACTCAAAATTCAGTTTCTTCCAATAAATGACTAAAAGGTCGATAAGTTGTTTTGTTTTCATGAGGTCAACGAGATGTTAGTTTAGGTTAATTTGAAGTAAAAACAGTTACAAAAAAAACAACAACTGTAAAATGACCTGGAATAAAAAGCTAAATTAATTAATATGTTGTCAATTAAGTGACCTCTTTGTCTTTAGCCTGTTTCTGATGACACTGCCTAAAACCAACAGGGACTAACTAATCTGGTCTCAACAGCTCGTTCATTCATTCATTCTTGGCGCTGTTGTTTCCTGAGTCATGGGTTGTGGAGGAATTGTGTTGTAACCTAAATGATTAAATAATAAATGATTTGAACATCACCTCTGTCTCATGAATCGTAACAGGAAAGATGGTTGGAACAGCATCTGGGGACAGTGTCAGCTGACCCTCCTCCATCAGCGTGAAGCAGGAGGCGTCAAAGTGTCGAGAGCAGATGTAGGAGGACGGACGCAGAGAGCCTTCATCCCTCTGAGCCACTTCCAGCCACCTCTTCCTCAGCTCCACATCCTTAGGAAACCTGCAGGATGGAGGAAGACGTGTCATTTTACCACCTGAACTTTAAGAATCTACATACCTGATGTACATACCTGTGAAAAAGTCTTTGCCTCCCCACAGATTTCTTCTGTTTCGCACTCATCATCACTCTTAAATGTTTCAGATCAGCAGCAAATTTCAGTATCAGACAAAGAGAACTGTCCGGAGGTAATATAAAATGCACATTTCAAATGATGATTTCAGATATCAAACCATCTCAAATGGCCCTGTGAGAAAAACCAATCGTCCCCTTTGTTAAATCCTGAATTAATTGTGATTAACCAGATTATTTGTAAAGTTGAGGTCGGCTCCACCAGTCAGACACAGACCTGATCACTATCAGACCTGACCACTATCAGACCTGACCACTATCAGACCTGACCACTATCAGACCTGATCATTACCAGACCTGATCGCTACCAGACCTGATCATTACCAGACCTGATCATTACCAGACCTGATCCCTACCAGACCTGATCACTACCAGACCTGATCGCTACCAGACCTGATCATTACCAGACCTGATCATTACCAGACCTGATCACTACCAGACCTGATCGCTACCAGACCTGATCATTACCAGACCTGATCGCTACCAGACCTGATCACTATCAGACCTGATCACTACTAGACCTGATCGCTATCAGACCTGATCACTACCAGACCTGATCATTACCAGACCTGATCGCTACCAGACCTGATCACTACCAGACCTGATCTCTACCAGACCTGATCACTACCAGACCTGATCACTATCAGACCTGATCATTACCAGACCTGATCATTACCAGACCTGATCACTATCAGACCTGATCATTACCAGACCTGATCATTACCAGACCTGATCATTACCAGACCTGATCACTACCAGACCTGATCGCTACCAGACCTGATCACTACCAGACCTGATCGCTACCAGACCTGATCGCTACCAGACCTGATCGCTACCAGACCTGATCACTACCAGACCTGATCACTACCAGACCTGATCACTACCAGACCTGATCTTTACCAGACCTGATCATTACCAGACCTGATCGCTACCAGACCTGATCGCTACCAGACCTGATCGCTACCAGACCTGATCGCTACCAGACCTGATCGCTACCAGACCTGATCATTACCAGACCTGATCATTACCAGACCTGATCACTACCAGACCTGATCACTACCAGACCTGATCATTACCAGACCTGATCATTACCAGACCTGATCGCTACCAGACCTGATCGCTACCAGACCTGATCGCTACCAGACCTGATCGCTACCAGACCTGATCATTACCAGACCTGATCATTACCAGACCTGATCACTACCAGACCTGATCACTACCAGACCTGATCACTATCAGACCTGATCATTACCAGACCTGATCATTAACAGACCTGATCATTACCAGACCTGATCATTACCAGACCTGATCGCTACCAGACCTGATCATTACCAGACTTGATCGCTATCAGACCTGATCATTACCAGACCTGATCATTACCAGACCTGATCACTATCAGACCTGATCATTAACAGACCTGATCATTACCAGACCTGATCATTACCAGACCTGATCATTACCAGACCTGATCGCTACCAGACCTGATCACTACCAGACCTGATCGCTATCAGACCTGATCGCTACCAGACCTGATCACTACCAGACCTGATCACTATCAGACCTGATCATTACCAGACCTGATCATTAACAGACCTGATCATTACCAGACCTGATCATTACCAGACCTGATCACTACTAGACCTGATCACTACCAGACCTGATCACTACCAGACCTGATCTACAGACCTGATCATACCAGACCTGATCACTACCAGACCTATCACTACCAGACCTGATCGCTATCAGACCTGATCATTACCAGACCAGATCACTACCAGACCTGATCACAATCAGACCTGATCATTACCAGACCTGATCATTACCAGACCTGATCATTACCAGACCTGATCGCTATCAGACCTGATCATTACCAGACCTGATCACTACCAGACCTGATCGCTATCAGACCTGATCATTACCAGACCTGATCGCTACCAGACCTGATCATTACCAGACCTGATCATTACCAGACCTGATCATTACCAGACCTGATCACTACCAGACCTGATCACTACTAGACCTGATCATTATCAGACCTGATCATTATCAGACCTGATCACTACCAGACCTGATCACTATCAGACCTGATCACTACCAGACCTGATCACTATCAGACCTGTAGATTTAATAAATCACTTCAATAGAACCTGTCTGACAACATGAAGGAGGCTAAAAGATCTCAAAAAGCTACACATCATGTCCTGTTCTAAAGAAATTCAAGAACCCAGAACAACATCTAAAGCCCTGCAGGTCTCACTGGTTAAAGTTAAGGTCAGAGGTCATGATTCAGCAATAAGAAAGAGACGAGACAAAAATGTCCTCCATGAGAGAGTTCAAAGGTCAAAACCTCTGCTGACCAAAAACAACACAAAGTCCCATCTCACAGTAGATAAAAACAGCTTGGTGCTCCCAGAGACTTCTGGGAAAATATTCTGACAGCTGATGAGACAAAAACTAAACTTTTTGGAAGGTGTGTGTCCCGTTCCATCTGAAGGTGTGTGTCCCGTTCCATCTGAAGGTGTGTGTCCCGTTCCATCTGAAGGTGTGTGTCCCGTTCCACCTGAAGGTGTGTGTCCCGTTCCATCTGAAGGTGTGTGTCCCGTTCCACCTGAAGGTGTGTGTCCCGTTCCACCTGGAGTCAAACTAACTCTGTATTTCATCCTAACGGTCAGACATGGTGGTGGTAGTCTGATGGTCTGGTCTTCAGGTCCTGGACCACTGGCTGGAACTGATGGAACCAAGAATTCTGCTGACTACCAGAAAATCCTGAAGGAGAGTGTCTGACCTTTGACCTTAAACAGGACGTTCATGTTGGACTGTACTGTAACTGTACTGAACTAAAACAATTCTGTACAAGAGTGGAACAAAACTCCTCCACAGAGACGAGAGAAACTCATTACTAGTTATCACTAACCAGGAGTTACTACCTGTTAGTAGATTTAGGGAACAAAAACTTTTCCCCACAGGACCAGATTGGTTTGGAGAGATGTGTTCCCTGAAACAATTAAACCATTATTTGAAAACTGTATTTAATATGTACTCAGGTTCTCTTTGTCTGATAATAAAATCTGTTTGCTGATTTTGAAATATTTAAGTGTGCCAAGTCAGCAAAAACATTAGAAATATGTAAGAGGGCAAATACTTTTTCACAGCATCGTATGCAACAATGATTTCTGGTTGGCTGTTATTTAAGTGTCTGACCTGTGGAAGCTGAGCTCAGGAAAGGCGTAACTGGAAGCATCGCAGCCATAAACCAGGCAGAACAGAACAGATATTTGGGAAGTCTGAGATGGTGGTCGATTG
This sequence comes from Callopanchax toddi, assembly GCA_006937965.1. Lineage (NCBI taxonomy): Eukaryota > Metazoa > Chordata > Actinopteri > Cyprinodontiformes > Nothobranchiidae > Callopanchax > Callopanchax toddi. The sequence goes on along the minus strand of SSNR01000068.1, from coordinate 677,889 downwards.
TGACAGACGGTGCAGGATTTGACCCAGTTCTTCACAGCCTCCGTCACTCCGACCCAGTAGTACATCATCTGGAAGGAAACAACAGGAGCATCTGTATCCAACACCACACCAACTCTCACCCCTCAGCGGCTCATCACCTACACCCACCATGATTTCCCTCACTGTTCGCTCCCGGCCGGCGTGGTTGTTGTTGTCATGGTAACGTGTCAGGATCTCCCGAACTTCTTTTTCGCTTCTGACGACACGAAGGAGGCGACTTCGGTAACTTCGCCACAAACAGCCATCTGAAGGATGAATCATTCAACACCGTCACTAACAAGGAATTCACAGGATCTTAGTCATTTTATAATTTGATGTTTTCTGAATTCTGGATGTAGAATGTACCTAAAAATTCATTAATAAGGGAGTGAATGTATGTACATTATATATGACGTAATAAAGGATTACTGAGCTCTTTGCTGCTAATTTGATGCATCTTTTAAATGATTCATGCGTTTTGGTTGGTTTTGCAGCTTAAATGACCTGTTAGCGTTCACAGCTACAGAAACTGGAAGGTGCCATTGTGCACTTTTTGTCTTCTCCACATTAAAGCATTTGTTTTTGCATCTTAAAAAGTATTTTCTTGTGTGTAACAGCTGGATTACCTTTGTAGACAAAGCGTTTGCTGGCAGCTCTGATCCCTTTCTTTAAACTTTTAGATGCATTTACAGGAAACTTTCCTGTCTGTAGAAAAAGCTCCAAACTATCCAGAAACCCAAAGGAAGGCATCTGTAGGGGAAGAGGTGAGAAACAAAAAGGTTCTAGTAAATACTGAGTTTTGATTTGTTGTGACTGAGAAACATCATCGTCTCTGAAAGTTATAACAAATGAAAGATTTTAAATATTAAAATCATTCACTGATGGGTAAATTAGTATTTTCAGGTTTCAGCTTTAAATCTTATGAGTGAAGAGCTGAAATATTTCAAATTATTTTTTATTTAATTACAATTTAATGATCAATACTGGTAAGTTTGAAATTCGCACCAAACAAAGCCCCTCTGCTGTTTTACACAATAAACAAATTCTTCACTGACATTTGGTTCCACATAGATTTATAGAAACAGGACAAGAAACAATATAACCACCAGTCCTCGCTTTAGGTTAATGACATGTTGAATAGAGGACAAAAATGTCCACTTCCAAAAACTGATATAAAAACATTTCTGATTCTTTTTTTGTTTTTTGCATAACCCTATTAAACAACTCAGCACTTCTCAAAATGACCAAACATCCAATAGTTTTGAGGATTTTAACCCTTTAAATGCCAGATTGTTTACCCGATGTCAAGGTTCCTATTTATTAAAAAGTATAATAAATGATTTTTTTTTCCCCATAAAACAAATTTTTGGTGGCTGGGATGTTTGATCAAACCAGTCTTGGATATGTCAAAGAAAAATCACAATATTAACTTTGAGGTGTTCATAGTTTTTGTGCAGCATCAGTTTTAACATTTACTAAGATCTTGAGTCATTAGAGGACACAAACTTTCTATTTTTCTATTTTCTTTTTGGGGGGGGCGGGGGGGGGCTGACTCTTTTGATCAACTTCAGTCTTAATAAAAAAATTCTAATATTAAATATATATAAATTATAATCAGGATTTTAACACTTTAAATTCCAGTTTAATTAAATGATGCTACTTTATAACATAAAAAAATATATAAAGTTTTGAAAATATAAAACTTTCTGAAGTCTACCTGAAGTCACTGATTGTTTTTGTCGTCTCCACCTTGAAGTTCAGTGAGAAAAGGCGGCCATGTTGTTGTTTAATTGTCTTGTGAGCTCATGTAGACTCAATAAAACAATCAGATGATCTGATGAAATAGCATAAGTTTTATGTTTAATTAGATAATAAGGAATGATTTTAGAGGTCAACATAAAAAATTACAATTGTGACCATTTTTCTCAAAAAGAAAACCCCTAACATCACAGAATGCATGAGGTTTTGTTTCATTCTATGTGATTAAAACCTGTGGACTTAAGAGGGTAGTAAATAATGAAACTGGTGCTGCACAAAAACTGATATATAATCAAAATGTAAAATGTGTATAGTTCTTAGCATATCCCAGACCTTTATGTGGAAAAACATCTTCCAACTACCCAACCTTTATTTTATGACAAACAACTATTTCTCTTGTAATTTTTAAGGTTTAAAAAGTTGCATCATGTGAGCAAACTGGCTTTTAAAGCATTGAAATCCTGATAATTTAATAATTGATCAGGGCGAAAGTTGATCAAAAATTCAACCCCAAATTTAGAAAAAATATATTAGTTATAAATTATTTTGAAGCAGTTCTTAAAAGTGGAAATGTTTGTCCTGTAAAGACTCAACAGGGTTGTATTTTATGCAGTGTTCCAGTGTTTTATTTAAAAAAAAAATCTAATTTAAACTTCAAAATTTGTCAAGAGAGCCATTGTTACAAAAATTGTCATATGCAAAAACAACATGATGGACAGATGGAGAGGAAATTCACTAAACTGTCCTATAATGATGACTGATTAGAGTTAAACAAATTGCTTTGTAAAATTTGTCAATGTAGGTAATTTAGACAAAAATAATAGTCTACTATTGTAAAAACTTACATCTGGTCTCAGAACATTCCAGAAAACATCTATGCATGCTGGTTATCAACGTAAAAATACCACAGTTTTTATTTTTCAAATACTCAAGTTTCCTGACAGAAACGGTTCCCACCTTAGAACGTCTTCCGTTCGGTCAACAACAATCCCCGAAACACCGCGATCAACTTTCAGCCAAACTCCAGGAAAAGGGGCGCCAATTTTCGCCGAAACAAGTTATAGACAAAATCAATCCCTTTCTCTTCATCTAAAAATATCCATACTTTCTCTAAAGCATCACATATTAGGCCAAATAAGTGGCTAATTGTAGCGTTCGGTTCTGTGGAGAATTAGGTAGCGGCAGTAACGTGAATACTTCCGGTACAAGAAGTTTCAAAATAAAGGTATTATTCACAGCCCTTCAAACACAAGGCTGCGTTAGTAATTGTTTGTTTTAATGAATGCAAGTACGTATTTTATTACACAATGTATTGTATGATGTGCTAGTTTAACTAGATTAAAATGTACGTTTTCTCTCACTGTAACTGATATGTAAAATGTTACGAACAGGTGATTAGAATATATTGCAATCAATTTTAAGCAAACAATCAACTGAAATTATTAGTAAATAAAAAAGTAATCATTAAAAAATGTTAAAGACACAAACAAATAAAATCATGAAACGAGTTTATGGAACAGAAACAAACATTCATTTAATTTTTAAAGACTTTTGTTTTTGCAGAAAAGTGCTTGAACGGAAGTTATGTTGTTCCCACGTGCATCCCGCTTAACGAAAGGACTGGTTTGACGCAGGTTTTGAATGCTTCTGTAACCCAAGCTTACAGAGTGCTGCTCACTTCTGCTGCCCAAAGTGCTGCTAAGCGCCCCCTGCTGGCTGGGAGGAGAAACGACGTTTCACCCTTATTCTCATTGAACTCACAATCTCATGGTTGAATTTAGCAAAGCATATTTTATTCTTTATTTCAGGGATTTCTTGTGATTGACACTAAAAGCCCACGTTTACACATCAAACCTGATTTTAAAATACAGTCCATCTGCAGATTTATGAGCATTTGTTTCTCTGTCTTGGCTGATGGCATCAGAAGTCCATCAGATGAGTGTAAGGTCCATTAGTGTCAAGCTGCAGAACTTGTCTGTTTCCATACGTTCCATGTTTCACCGTCACCTCAGCTTCGCTCGCGACTGAAGCAGCCATGAGTTCCTTCTCACACAGAGAGACGAACGTGCTGTAGAGCCTCAGCCCGTCCTCCTTGCTGATGTTGTTGTGGTACTGCATGGCCCTGCCTTTGTTTTTCCCTCCCAGTGTGGCCTGAGGGACAATCAGCAGGCTTCCTGGAAGCTCCAACACCGAAACCATCTTCCCCGAGGTGGACTCGCACAGCCGTAGGTTCAACAGCGTGGTCACTAGGTAACACAAGGAATGTTGTAAAAAATCTACAAAGAGTTTTACAAGTAGGGAGGAAAACATATAGGAGAATAAAACAAATAGCTAACCCATCTTGGGAAGGATGTCGTCTGTGGCCCCTTTGAAGAAGCAGATGTAGATCACCATTCCTCTGTCAATCTGAGGACAAAGGACAAAGCTAACACAAATGCTGTTTATAAATGAGGGTGAAAAAAATCCAAACCTACATGACCCTGTGTGAAAAAGACACCCCTACTGTTAAAACAAATTAACTGATGAATCACATCTTTAGAAAGCTGAGCTCAGTTTTGCCAGTCACACCTGTTCAGGTCAGTTCACTGTCTGTTCAGAACATACAGGTCAATCTAAACACTGCTCCTCTCTCCTCTTCATAGTACAGGCAAAAGAATAGAATATGAACAGTATACACATGAAAAATATATGATAAATAACTAACTAAATCACAGGAGTAAACCTATGTGCAATAAGTAGTGCAGAAAACAGCAACATTGGTGAAAAATCTGTTTAATGCAATTAAAGCAGCGTTAGAGATGTGCAAAAAGACAGCAGCAGCTGTAAAATTGAGTCTTTATATGGTAGCAGCTGAGGTAGGGTACATGAGGTAGTGACTCTTGTTATGGTCCAGGAGCAGGGAGCTGGGGGGGGGGGGGGGGGGGGGGGGGGGGGGGGGGGGGGGGGGGGGGGGGGGGTGATGGGCAGGGTCCAGCATCTTGACAGCTTGGTGAATGAAGCTGTTGGACAGTCTTGTGGAGCGGTCACCGTTATGGTTTCCCTGAGGGGAGGAGGCTGAAAAGGGAATGAAAGTGGTGGGAGGAGTCATCACTGAAACGTTAAAGTGTGACAAATATAGCAGATCACGAAGGAGTCACACTTTGTCTCACCACTGTTAAGTTGATGCATTTTTATTAAGACATTAAGGTTACATTTAATGCTTTATTCATCTGTAACCTTAAAACCTCACTCCCTTTCTAACACAGTTATATATGCAGATATATAACACCTGGTGGTGTTGTTTTCCTAATAGGACTTGAGTTTATTCCATCTAAAAACAAACAGGAAGTAGCAACAAGCCACTGATTACTAGGTTGTTGTGGCTCTACAGGTAGTAGAAATGGTTAGACAGACCCTGGACTCACCTGGACGACCTGGGCCTCGGACTGCTCATCTGCTGGTCTCACCTGCAGCCTGGCCTGAAGACACTGCTGCAGAACCGTCCGAGCCGCCGGGGAGCCGTTCCCCTCGGTCATCTCTGTCCTCTGGAACCGAAAGCTGCAGCGGAGGAGGAAATCCGCGCATCTGAACACAATTCACTGTAGCTTCCGCATCAGCCCGAGGTTTGATCAGGGGGGTCCAGGATGCGCACAACTTTGCGCAGACTCTACGCAGCACGTGACTAAATATGTCATGTAAAGTACAATGTTTAAATTGTGAAATTTCCTTTAGTATTTAACATGCATTGTGTCCTTGGGCAAGACACTTCACCCACCTTGCCTGTGTGACTGTGTGTGAATGATGGTGGTGGTCAGAAGGGCCGATGGTCAGAATGGTCTTCTGTCAGTCTGCCCCAGGGCAGCTGTGACTACAGACGTCTGTCGTAGTTTACCACCACCGGTGTGAATGTGTGCGTGAAAGAATAATGGAGCTTCTGTCAAAGCGCTTTGGGTGTCTAGAAAGGCGCTATATAAATCCAATCCATTATTATTATTATTATTACTGTGAAACCCTGAGCATGAATAATAGAAACCAGGTGATGGAATTGTTAAACTTCTTAAGGTAACATTTAATTTAATTTAATTTAATTTTAAATATAGTTGGCGTTTTGGTGAACCTGTAATTTATTATTTTTTAAGGCAGACTTTTATGTCGTAATCTGTTTTCTGACCAGAAGGTGGCGCAAAGTCCCCATTAAACCGAAGTTAAACGCCGTTACTCAAGAAGAAGAACGTGCCTGCTGCGCAAGTTTGATGCGCAGTAAGCTATCATCCAAGCAGTGAAACATGAATGTGTTTACATTCTCTAAACTGTCTCATTTGCTAAAGTTAGCAGCTCAGAAACCGTCCGTGTTACGAATTAAACCCCAGATAAAACCCGGCGCTGTTCGCTGCATCCAGTTAAACCGATCTCAGGTAGGTTTCCTGACTTTAGTAGATGGTTCTGTCCCACTGTATTAAATGGGTTCGCTGCTAATCATAAAACTGGATTATTTCAAACCCATTAAAGGACGCTCACTGAAATACCTGGAAAGTTAAAGCTGTGTTTGTTTCATTTAGATTTTTTAATATTTATTTACTTTAGATGTTTAGTTTCCTGTTTTAAACATATGTTCATTTAACTTGACTAACTCCTATAACATGTAGCATAACGGGGGCATTTAAAGTGATGACAATTTCTACAAAGACAATGTTTTGTTTTCTCTGACTTGGCTTTAAAGTGTCACCTGTATTGTTTTATTGTCATTTTTGACACTGTGCCCAGGGGTCTGCAGGGATTTGTGTACATGGCCCATATTAAATAAACTAGTAAACTAATCTAAACCTCATAAATAAATAATTAACTTTTCACATTTCTTTTTTAATTGTTATGGTGTCAAAGAGGTCGGTGGACAGTAAAGCCCTGCAGGAGAGGCAGAAGCAGCAGATGGCCAGAGGTCTTCCCAAGCAGCGACCCATTGCAGGCGTCAAACAGGTCATTATTGTGGCTTCAGGGAAGGGTGGCGTGGGAAAGTCCACCACTGCAGGTAATCAGTGAAATTCGTCAGAAACACTGAAGACTCATAACGTATTGAGAGTTTATTCCTCTAAATTAGGGCTGTACAGTATTCTACAACTATATATCTTCAATTTGCATGGTGGCACTGTTGGTAGCGTTGCTGCCTTACAGCAAGAAGGCTGCAAGTTCAGATGCTGAGGCCTTTCTGTGTGGAGTTGCATGTTCTCCTTGTTCATGCATGAGTTTCCTCCTACAGACCACACTTACGGTGTAAGTCACTTTAGATAAAAGCATCTCCTAATCAATAAACACAACACAAACATGTAATGCACAATATCACAAAGAACTGCAATAAATCATAGAATGTTAAATTCCAAGTAAATTCTCAATACGTTATGAGTCTTCAGTGTTGCATTTCCACGTTGATGTGATGGACTGCCACTGTCCTTAATGCACCTGGTATAGATTTAGTGTCTGAAATGCTAAAACACACTGAAAGTGTTGTGAGAGATGTATTTTTTTCTAATATTGTAAATGGACTGTATTTATAGAGTGCTTGTCTAGTCTTACTGATCAATCAAAGCACCTAAAACTGATCACATTCACCCACTTACACACACACACACACACACACACACACACACACACACAGCCCTGAATCACAGATGGGGCTCGGCGGCTCGACCACAGACACTTTGACATGAGCTCAAACTGCTAAACCACCCAATCGGCAGACGACTGCTCAGCCACTCTGTATGCAACCCTACTCTAAACTTTTATATTTGTCTAAATCTGTGATTCTCCACTAATGACTGACAGGTCATATTCAGTGTTTATATAAATATGTAAATAACTTACACATAAGATGTATACATAACTAATCGGTTACGCCCAATTCAACACAGTGCTGGTGGTGGTGCTCTAGCCAATCAGAATGTTCTCTCTGATCACATGATCAGGTCTGTAAACAGTCTCATGTGGTGCTGTTGTCACTGAGTTTTTTTATGACTGACCTCAGATAAATTCAAATGTTTATTTAAGCATTTTTCATTTTAAAACAATTATATTGTTACATTTAGCATTTATATAATGATTCACAATTCACAACGAAATCTTCTCAGTCAAAAAATGAAAGGGTCAGGAGTAGTTTAGCACTATTGAAGAATATCAAAGAATGAGAATTGCCATGTGTGGCAGCAGCACATGTTGAAGTTTATAAAATAGCCTGGCTGTAATAATAACCAATAGCATGGCTAACGGTCTTCTCAGAACAGCTCCTCCTGACCTCTGAGTAGATTTTATTTATGACCCTGATGGTAAGAATGCCCTGCCTCTACCTTCTGGACTGTTGTTTTACCTAATTACTATGAACTAATCTTCAGGGTGCTCATTTATAAAGCTTTGCGTAGAATCCTTACTAAAACTTGCTTAAGCTCAGCCAAAAAATTTCAGGTACGCAAATTCCATTTCCGATTTATAAAACCCTGCGGACGCACAGATCCACGCAATTCTGCTTTATAAATCGATGTCAGACCTAGAACTGTGCTCAGCTGTTTTTGGGTCAGAACCCTCCTCCTACACACCCACATTCTACCATATACGGTCAATGCAAAGGACCTCATGAATAATTCCATATGCATAAGCCGGTGGGTTTCTGGCTTTTAACAGTAAATCGTGACAACGGAGAGGTTTAGAAAACGTGATTTTACAGAGGCTGAAACTAGAGGTGCTTGTGGTGAAGTGGATGGACGGGAAAATGTTTTATTAGGTGGTGAAATGTGACGAATTACGAACACTGAAGTGCTCCGAGAGACGTCTCGCTGCAGCGCGTCTGCTGTCAGACTGACAGAGAGATCGTGAAGATCTAAGAGAAACGTTTAATGACAACATTTAATTGAATCCAAAGGGGAAGACACGTCATGTTGTTCATCCTATCAAACAGTCAACCTGTTGGATCAATCGCTGGTTGAAACCCGAGAATGGCCGGTGACACCGGGTTTTACTGGTTCCGATGGTTCTGTTGATCTAATACTGGACCCAGTGGATCCATAGGATGCTCTAATGAATCTATCAGCTGATCGATCGTCCAGTCATTATCTAGAAATCTCTAAAAACTCTCTCCCATTCATCCGGAGTCTGCCTGCTGGCTGAGCTGCAGCGCATTCCAGTGCATTACGCACAAGTGTCACTGCAGGATTCCTAAGTCTCAGAAATCACAATTAATGCACCAATAAGTGCAGTTTGTTATATAATCTGAAGACGACTGGATGAACATAATGGGATATTTTTCGAAAATGCGACATATTTTCATTCAGATTTAAATTTTTATTCTTTTTAGAGACGGATTGTTGGTTCTGTGTGTGTGAGGGTCTACAAATCTTTAATTGTGTCATAAATTCAACATTTTTCCATCTCACCTGCTGCTCTGACAGGTTTCACGTCTCCAACATGTGCTTACGCAAGGTCTAAAGTTTGCTTAGAGTTGCGCACATTTTCCCGTTACGTTTTCTTTTATAAATCCCAAATTTTGCGTAAAAAGTGACCTACGCAACTTTTTGGCCCATTTTGTGCGTAAGCAAGTTTTATAAATGAGCACCCAGGAGTTTATTAATCATGTTAACTATCATCATGCTTTTTTAACATCACTTCTGGACTTTTTTCCAGAGTTTTGTTGTATTTTATGTCTCAATATTTTTCTGATCTTTTGCCATTTATATTTTCTTAATTTAATAACAAAATATATATCTTTTAATGTAAAAATTATTTTAAAAAGTCAATAATTTCATTTTCTACTTGTGCTCTAAAAGGAAAAGAAAAAACCTATCGGATCATTTTCTAAAAAATATTTTGGTTCTTGTGTTTTTTTTTTCTAAATGTAAAACGTCTTTGTGGATCACTGAATGTTGCTTTCAAAGTGAAAGTTTTCCTGTAAATAAGTAATGAAAAAACCCACAATGATTACAATTTTGTAATAATTTTGTAAGCATTTGTAGTTCTTTGTGCAACACTTACTGACCTCTAGTGGTGAGGTAGGAGAAAGCAGCAGTCCTACATGTTCAGAATGAGACGTTACCTGTTAAATACGGTCAACTTCATCTAAAGCCTCCTCTGAGTCATCATCATCTTGTCATTTCAGTACTAGTTACTGAGCTCTTTTTTAAATATTTTTTTTATCAGTTTCTTAAAGGATCTGGAGGCAGCTTTAAGAAACGAACCTCACGAGCGCCACGCCCAGCGGTGCGAATAACTACAACCTTGAACGGGAGCACAAACTTCTCACTAGTTCGTCTCATAAGGGTTCAACCAAAAGCATGCGGAGACATGATTCCATAAATATAAATTCATTTTATTAATACAAAAGGAAATATGGTAAAACAATACCCCGCGCCACACACACACACACACACACACACACACACACACACACACACACACACACACACACACACACACACACACACACACACACACACACACACACACACACACACACACACACACACACACACACACAACAGGTTATGGCTCGGTTGAACCGCCACCATAGAGGGAACCTAACAGAGCTTTGTCGCCAGCTGCGATGATCCGGTCCTGCTCTGCCGGTATTGCTCCTCTGCTGACTTTGCTTCACCGCTGAAGCTCCATTTTGTTGCCACGGTTGCACACATAACTCACACAGAACAAGTCGGCCATCAGCGTTGATGTCCTAAAAACACAAAGCTATCAATATCTTCGTGCCGCTGACATGAGAGTCCAACGTTCAAACTACCCAAACCAGTTTACATACCATGTTCACAGGGACAACGGCTGCCACCGAACGAAAGCTGTAGTCAGTGGGGTGTTGTCATCGGTTTTTCTCCCCAAAAGGCTGCGTTCGCTAACACCAGACCAGCCGGAGCAGCGTGCGCAGCACAGCCGCCTTTGATGCACTGTGAGCGGACTGAGGGGAGGGAAATAGTCGGGGATGGAGAGGCCGAGTCCCGACACCCAGTAACATCCACACATCGCTGTGCGCTCGTCTATAACAGCACCTTTAGCTCTGTGAAACCCTGTAATCCATCAGAGTGGTTGTCAGCTTCATGAACGCTGCCCAAATAACGTCAGTATTATGAGAAAAACAACAGGTCCAGAGGAAGTATGTTGGCCACAAAGGTGCAATACTGCCACCTACCGCATATACACTTCTTATTCTTTTTGAAGCTTTCCAGAACGCGTCGCGCAGGCAGCGTCAGTTGATGTCACATCCGTAGGTCAGCGCGGGAAATTTGGTCCCGAATTGCAGAGCATTTTACAGCTCAGCCTACTAGATAATGGAATGATAAATGGGTGGCCTCATTCTTTCTGCTTTAAAATGCTTCGTCACTCAAAACTGAACATGCGTGATTATTTTTATTTAGAATCTTGACCCTTTAATTATGTCCCTCTAAAGCTGTGTCCACAACAGCTGATTTTACCACCTCTATTTGTTTTTCACCCTCTGATTTTTTTTTACTTCTCTGTGTTGTAATTTGGAATAATTGGTCATTTTCACATTCAGAACTACCAACTGTTCAAAGCTATTAATGCTTAAGGTAATTTACAATCCAGCAAGTGTTTGAATGTAAATAGAAACAGATTTTAAATTATTGCTATTTAGTTTTTTTTTCTAACTTTAAGGAGATAGGCCAGTTTTTGACTTGATAGTTTTCTTTACTTCATCCACAAAAACAGTCTGAGAAAACGTGTTCCAATCACGTTGACTTTAATCACTTTGTAAGTTGTATTTAATGTCTGTCTGTGTCTTTGCAGTAAACCTGGCTCTGGCATTAATGGCTAATGATCAGGTAAGATGGGTTTTTGCTCACTTCTAATGATTGTCTTAATAAATGTCAGATACACACTACTGTGGGTAACTTGAGGTAAATTAGAGCTTCCTGTGAATTAAACATGTCTTGCTCTGAGATGCTTCAGAACCTACGTCTCAGTCATGAGGAGAGTGAGATTTTTCTGTCTTGATGATGCTTGCCCTCTGAATGAACAGACTCTTTTAATTGTCTCTTTTAGTCTAAGAGCGTTGGTCTGTTGGACGCTGACGTCTACGGACCGTCAATTCCCAAACTGATGAACCTGAAAGGAAACCCGGAGCTCAGTGACAGTATGTAACCTTGAGTCCAGTTGAATCAAGTTTAAATATCATTTTGTTGGATGTTCATTAACTGCAGTTTGTGTTTATTTTAATTCAGATAATTGGATGATTCCTCTCACTAACTATGGCGTCCCTTGGTGAGTCAGTCCACTCTGGTTGCTGTGCTTTTTTGGAACAAGATGGCTCCGTGTTGATGAGTTTCTCTCCTCTGTCAGCATGTCGATGGGCTTCCTGGTGGAGGACGCGTCTCCCATAGTGTGGAGGGGGCTGATGGTGATGTCTGCTATAGAGCGTTTGCTCAGACAGGTGACAGCTGCACATTTATCAGCTCTGGTTGGAATCCAAAGTTTGAAAGTTTCTTCTATAATGTGTCATGAAGCAGAGATCACCATGAAGTTGTGTTTGTAGGTGGACTGGGGCTCTTTGGACTACCTGGTGGTGGACATGCCTCCTGGGACAGGAGATGTCCAGCTGTCAATCACCCAGAACATTCCAGTAGCAGGTTAGTTTATCACTTCATTTTAAAAAGTGATTTAGCTTTTTCCAGTTCCCAGCCAGGATAAATGCTTGACATCTGATTGTGTGTTGGTGTTGTGTAGGTGCTGTCATCGTGTCCACGCCACAGGATATCGCTCTGCTGGATGCTCGCAGAGGAGTGGAGATGTTCAAGAAAGTCAACGTTCCGGTAATCGTTGTGTTGAGGAGTAGCTTTACCTCCTCTGTTCTTCCTGTTTGTTGTTTTTGGCTTGTTTCCCCAGTTTCTACCTCACATGATCTGTTGTGTTTACTGTCAACTTGTGCAATTAAAATCAAACCCAGAAGCTGTTGGGCCTGTCTAAAGACTGGACATTCCTTCAGGTTTTAGGTCTGGTGCAGAACATGAGTGTCTTCCAGTGTCCCAACTGTCACCATCAGACTCACATCTTTGGCTTGGGTGGAGCCCGGCAGCTTGCTGACACTTTAGGAGTCACGTTTTTAGGTAAGTTAGAACCAGTTTGACCTCTACATTCAGCCGTGCCATCTCATAATCCTACTGCTCTTTTCTTGATGTTTGGTAAAGCTCATGGATCTTCTTCCCTACAGTCACAGTAAAAAGGAAGGAAGCTTTTTACAGTTCTAAGGTTTCACATTAAGAGTTGTTTCTTCATCTTGTTCCAGAAGCTCTTGGCTTTTGGGCCATTTCTCAGAGCTTTACACCGGACTTTTAGGGCCTAGTTTTGGGCCTATGGAGTTTTCTACCCATTTTGGGTCAATTTGACCCCCTAAGACAGTTCGAGGGTTAAAGCAAGTGACCATATTTGATCACTTGCTTTAAATTTTGATTTGCAGCCAGAACCTGAAACTTTTACAATAAAAACGTTTAAAACACAAAAAAGAAAAACTAAGGAAAAAGTAACAAGGTTGTTAAAAAGTACTTTTATTTAAAAAGAAAAAGAAATAGATTCATAAAATAAATTGAAATTAAAAACTTAAATACAAATAAAAAACAACAGATGCCTACAACTGAAATACATGGAAATGAAAGTTTTTGAATGGTCAATAGTAAAAATAAAATAAAAGAATAATACTCATACATGAAAATACACTTTCCTATTCAGTTAAAAAAGGAGTAGGAAGAAGCCAGTGCTTATTAAATCCAGTTGACTTATCTAGTACGGTGGTTCCGGTGGTGGGGTCAGGACCCCACTGTGGGTCCTGAAAGAACAAATGGGGGTCCTGGGATGTTCTCCAGAACTGAAAGTGAATTTAAAATCCTTGCTAAAACCATATATTTGCCCTAGTTGTTGTAAACAGTTTAATAGACCTGGTATAATAGCTGTAGATGTTTGTGTTGTCATTATGTTTTTGTTTAATGAGTTTATTAGCAGTGTTGTATCATTTTGCCAGTGATGGTTGGGGTCATGAGTATCTGTTGGTCAGAAGCCAAAATGTTTGGGAACCACTGATTAGTATACACTATATGTTTCAGTCTAGGACGCAAAATCCAAAAAACTTCTCACGTTAATAACCTATATACATATAATTTGTTTAAAACATATCCATTCAACTACATGATTATGAAACAACACAAAGCCGACCTTGTTTTATATGCAACACACAGTAGAGCTAACACACCACCCAGCATTCTGCCAGCAGATCCTCACCACCTACCTAATACTCAGTTACATCCAGGCTCTTTAGCAAAAGTGATTTTTTTTAATATAACTTTAAAAAAGTTGATTTATACGTATTCATATCCATACTGTTCCATAGATTAACTCCACAGAGCGCTGTGCACATTCAGAGAAAACTATATTTTCTGGTGACTGATTATTTCTTACTCTATTATTTGATCAGTTTTGAATTAGATAAGATCCTTACATTTTATCATGTTTAACTTGAAAAATATTGAACTCATGAGCTTCAGATAAACCACCTTATGAATAATCTTTTTTAATCTCTTTTATAATGTGCGAAGTGGCTGTAAAGTATATTTGTATGTTTTGCTCCATTTCAGTTCAACTATTGAGTGTTGGGGCTATTAAAAGAATGTTTTTCTGTTTTAAAATGGTAAATGTCCTGTATTTATAGAACACTCCCCAAAGCGCTGTACGACCTAAACAGTCATTCACACACTGGTGGTGATAAACTACGTTGTGGTCTCAGCTGCCCTGGGGCACACTGACAGAGGCGGGGATACCATGCTCCGGCGCCCACCAAGTCCCTCCGACCACCACCAGTAGGCAAGCTGGGTGAAGTGTCCTGCCCAAGGACACAACGACAATGTACCCCTGTTGGAGCTGGGATCGAACCGACAACCCTCTGGTTGCCAGATGACCACTCTACCTATTGAGCTACATGCCGCCCCATACCGTATTTATTTGTCTGGGACAAACATTAATCATAACAAATACTGAACAATATAACATTTATAGCCTTAGTGAATGCAATGCGCTTCCCCAAATGATTTTACTTACCGTATTTGCCCGAATATAGGACGACCCTGATTATAAGACGACCCCCCCTTTTCAAGACTAATCTTCAGAAAAAAAGACTAAATTCACTTTTTAAAGAAACAATTTTTATTGAAATTTTGAGAAAATTTAACTAATGCTACTAATAATTCCAGACTGATTTAATATTTGCTTATTAACAGTGGTGCACACAACTAGTCCACCAGTCCACCGTACTGATCTCTCTGCCCGAACGCACCTTTGCTGACAGGAGCTTTCACGGTCAGATTGTGCAGCTCCGCGATCATCAGACACTGATGAACTTCACATCCAGTTGTGGAGCTGAGATGGAGTTTTCATGTAGGGGAAGCTTGTTTACACACACACGCTGCTGTGGCAAAAAGCACAGACACACACACACACACACAGCTGCGCCATGAACGAACAGACACACAAACCCGCTTTTGCGCCATGATCGTGCAGACACACACACACAAACCCACTGTTGCGCCATGATCGCGCACACACACACAAACCCGCTGTTGCGCAATTATTGCGCAGACACACACGCAAACCCGCTGTATGTGTGAGGGAGTGTGTGTGTCGGGTGCATATAAAGAACGGTGAGACGGATGAGGTTCTGAGGGAGAATGCGTGTGTGAATCGAGCGAGCGATGCGAGTCCTCACCTGTACAGTCTGCTGCTGAAAACTCCTGCTGGGTCTGGACATTTTCTGGACATTTTAATCCTCAGTACTAGTAAACCTGTAACTTTGAACTAGGCCAGGCCCGGACCTGTGGAACCGCTCGCGGTCTGAGCTGCTTCCTGCCGCTTTGACCAAAAAGCCTGCACCCTCCGCCGGAAAAACTAGGGCGCGATAATAAGACGACCCCCCCTTTTTCAAATTATTTTCAATGAAAAAAACCTCGTCTTATATGCGGGCAAATACGGTATTTAAAGGGCCCATGGCATGGTTTTCCGTGTTTTCTGACGTGTTGCAACGTTGAGATCTCACCTTAAACATGCCAGAAAGTGCAAAAAAAGGTGTCTATCTGTCTCCTAGTACAGCTAGTGAGAAGCTCTTCAAGATTTCAGACCTCCTCTGCCAGTAGGTTTCAAACTGTTTTTTTCAGCCCTAGCCCGCTATGAGGTCATAGTGATCTGGACTTGCTTATATGGTCTAATTCTCCGCCCACATGCACGTTCACGACAACTGGAGCGAGGAGAACGCCAGTGCTGCTGTTGCCATTGACCATAGACCGTGTAGCACAGACACATAGTTATCCTCTCGTGTTTCTCTTTTCTTTTAGCAAGAGTTTAGTTTCACTTTCACGTGACGCCACTGCCCCCTGCTGCAGCAGAAGTGTCAGGCTGCCAAATAAGGAGAAACCCAGCAGAACCGGAAGGCAGCGCTTTCTTCTGATCTCTGAGTTGCTCGTTAGGAAATAATTACAGCGTATTTTGAGTTATAATGGTGCAACGCTAATCTAGAGGCATCAAAGATTACACCTGTTTAATATAAATTGATTTAAATATCGTGCCATTGGAACTTTAACCTAAAAAAATGTATACTTTAATTTTTTTTTAAAACATTGTTAATTTTTTTTTTAACGTTTCAATTTCTGGCTACAAATCAAACTTCATACAGTAGATTTGTCACATACTCTATGAAGGGTTAAATGTTTTATAGTATTAAATAATCTTCTCCCTTAGCGTTATTTGGAAATAACTTCTTCCTGTTTGACTTTGAAGCTTTTTAAAGGTTTGTTCAACATGAAACCCCAGAAATCAAATCAAAGATTAAAATTATTTTTTTGTGGCGGCAGATAACAAAGCAGCTTGAAATATTTTTCTTAAATCATTTTATTTATGGTTTCATGATTTTGTTTTTGTCATTCAGGTGACATCCCACTTCATCTAAACATCAGAGAGACTTCAGACAAAGGACAGCCAGTGGTCGTCTCTTTTCCTGACAGCTTAGAGGTCTCTACTCTACTCTATTATAGTTTACTCTACGGTACTCTAGTCTACTATACACTAGTCTACCTAGTACCGGTATATGTATTTACTGGCTTCTTTATTAGGTACATCTGTTGCATGTCATCACAAATGCTGCCAATCACATGGCAGCAACCTGATACATTAAAGCTGCTATCTGGAGTATTTTTTTACGTATCAGTTTTAAAATTGTTTAAAATGATAGTTCAGTTCTAAACTATGATACAGTAGTAGGGTTCCACAACATCTGTTATTCTTCTGAAGTCCCTCCTTCCTCCCATAGACATTTCTAGAAAAACGATTGATTTATAAAGCATAAACTGCGTACGCAGTGTTTTAAAGGTCCACAAAACATTTTTTAGCTGAGCTTAAGTAGACTTTTAGTAAGAATTCTATGCAAAGTTTGATATACGAGGCCCCTGGTCATTTGGGATGTGGAAGAACAGGAGATTGACAGCATGGATGGAACTGAGTGATGCTGTTATATTGATCTGAACCAGAACTTCTGAGTAATGTTTCTAATACTTTGTTCTGAAGGTAAAAGGGGAGTCAAACATGGTAGTAGAAAGGTATACCTAATAAAGTGGCCTGTGAGTTTATATGATCCATTTGGTGATTTTCTACATTGTACTTTATTTTTAGTCTTATATGATTTGAATGGCTAATAATATTAAAACTGCTTAAAGGCATCATTTGCAACTTTTTCATATTTTAAATCTTTTCCTTGAGCCAGTCTGTGCTAATATGACCCTTTACAGAGTTAATGAAAAGTCACTTAGCCCCATCTGGTGATTAGATCCGGAATACCACGATTGCAAAATCTCCGTCGCCGTCACGGTACCCAGGAAGTCACGTGTCTCACGAGGGTTAGGCTAACCCAAAGTGGCTAGCTGTTATGCTAGCGCTGGAGTGTTTTTAGCTCATGATTCCTGATTTTTTTCAATCTCTCCCTGCTTGAACACAGCTGATTTCTTTGAAAGAGTAAATAACCGCTCCAGTAGAAAGCTATGAAGGCTGAGGAGACATTTCAACAGGTAGATTTAGGCGTTTATAAGCTGAAACAATGTGCTAACTTTTTAATGGCAGTGATTTAAAACAGACACCAGAGGGCACCCAAAACAAGCAAAACTGCATATTATCACTTTAATAGTTTGTACAACAAATCAGTATTAGCTATGTCTGTTTATGAATAGATAGAAAATAAAAACATTGTTTGCAGAGTATTTCTAACCTCAGTAGGAACTAAAGAGTCACTTTTTGTCTTGTTTTCATCCAACAGGCAGAGGCGTACAGGAAGGTGGCAGCTGCTGTGATCCAGAGATTACAGGAAGTTACCTCATGCCTTAACAGTTCCAACAGGAAGTCAGCGGGTTGACAGTTAAAGACCAGTCACTGTGTGTCGTATATGTAAACAGGCATTAAAGTATGTAACCAGATGCACTTCATCAGAAGTGTACATGTCTGAACAAAAAGAACAATAATAATCGTTAAAGAAAGGAAGACATAATGAACTTCATCAAGTGTTCAGATGCACATTCGCTGTCGTAACGCACAAGAAGTTGTTTAAGTCCCTGTTTGTTAGTGACTCGGTCCATTCTGTCCTACTGAAGGAGTCTGACACTGGAAACAGAACAATGTACTGAGTTACTTCTTTCTTTTAAACAATATTTATTACGTTTGTTTGGACTTCGTTTCCTAATTATGGAAGACAGTAATGTATTTTAAAGAGCATATTTTAAGTTCTTTTTTTTTTAAATTCTGATAAAACTCTGTCCAAAAATACTATTTGAAATGTTTATTGAGGGTATTTTGTTTTACAATACATTTTTTTAAACCATTTTTTCTAGTCCAAAGTGCCCCTTTTTGCAAAGCTTCTAAAAACGCTTTTTTTTTCATATGTGGACCTGTGACGTCAGCTAAGGGAGCTCCTAGCTAGGTGGCGCTGCTTACAGTGTTGTCAGATGTAGATAAATAAAGTATTTGTAGGATAATTTAACACTCTGTACGATCAATGATCCCATAAATATGATCATTTGAGCCCTTTGTTGTGTGGAGTTTGTGTAACAGATGCTTGTTTTAATCATTGTGTAGATTTTTTAAAGCTAAACTACTTTAACATCTCAGACTGGCACCGCTCTAGTCTGCCAGCTGCCTGCTCGCTGTCGGCAATGAGTTGTTAGTTTTAGGTTAGAGCGCTCTTTAATCGAGTCGGTGTGAATTCATTTTAATCAAAAATGCTAAATTATATTTATTATGTTTATGAATGCCGATCGCCAGTCTGTCAGGACACTGAGTCAACAACGGGACGGCTTCCTTACCGGTACGGTGACTTCTGTTTGGAGACAAAAAACCCCGGCGGTCCTGATCTAGTCCAGGACTGGATGTGATGGAGTCCCACATACCGACGAAAAACATTCAGTGTGACTCTAAACAGGCGCCGTTACTTCGATCCATTCACCGGAACCGCTGTTAGCACACAGCAGCTAACAGGAGCTAACGGGGAGACTTGAGTCTCGTTTCCATGCCAGGTTTGGTACGGTTCGTGGTGGGTCGTAGTCCGGTACCGATCAGCGATTTCATGAGAGCATTTCCTTCAGTTGTCTGACCCTCACCTGGCTGGCGGGGTACAGTAAATCCATGCCGCGATGCTCTCCAGAGGGGCTTCCCGTTCCCA
Source organism: Callopanchax toddi (assembly GCA_006937965.1). Taxonomy (NCBI): domain Eukaryota; kingdom Metazoa; phylum Chordata; class Actinopteri; order Cyprinodontiformes; family Nothobranchiidae; genus Callopanchax; species Callopanchax toddi. The sequence goes on along the minus strand of SSNR01000068.1, from coordinate 658,406 downwards.
GTGGGGCTACCAAGAGGGGCTTCCCGTTCCCAGCGGGGCTCCCAAGAGGGGATTCACGGCGGGGTTTCCAGCCTGACCCGACACTGTTTCGGTCAGCCTCGAACCGTTTAGCTGCATCCTGTGAAACTTTTTATAAACTCTTTCATTTCTTAACAATCCACCTAAACGCAGCTCAATGTTTGGAGCTCTGATGATCAAAACCTGGTGCTAAACGCTGGTATTTTATCCAGACCCGAGTGAGCAGGTGGGTCACGGTCTACAGCTGGACAGACAGGGTTTTTTTTTTTAACCCCGTGTCCTGTCCGGCTGTGGAGCAAACAGAATAATGTCTGAGTGCCAAAAACAAGCCCAACAGTGTTGCTGTTTCAGGTGAGAGGTTACAGCCACTGCTATAAAACTCCTCCTGATTTTTGTTTAAATATAACCCCCAAAATCTTTATTAGAATGTTTTTATGGTTGATTGGACACGGAGCCTGAAAGTGAAGGGAAGGGTACAGAAAGAGGGATGGGGGAGAAAGTAAACAGAAAAAGAAGAGAACAAGAGACGTGAAGAGTCCACTTCTAGACCTGTAAATAAAGCACAAACAAACAAAACAGGGAGAAAAGATACAACAGCAACAAACAGCATATGAATACACAACAGTTGTGATATTCTTCAAATGTATACGTATACACCAGTTCAAGAGAGTTCAGTGTCAACCACAGCCCCAGTCAATGTGTCTGAAAACACCTGAGTCCGTCTTTATGTGAGCACCTTGTGATCACCTGTGTGTATATATGCGCGCTTGTTTATGTAAGGTTTCTCTATTGAAACATTCAATAATAAGTTCGAGGAGCCACAGACCCG
>SSNR01000068.1:636268-653720 GCA_006937965.1 Callopanchax toddi | reverse complement strand
ACATACTACTATAAACATGCACACATACTACTATAAACATGCACACATACTACTATAAACATGCACACATACTACTATAAACATGCACACATACTACTATAAACATGCACACATACTATAAACATGCACACATACTGCTATAAACATGCACACATACTATTATAAACATGCACACATACTACTATAAACATGCACACATACTACTATAAACATGCACACATACTATAAACATGCACACATACTGCTATAAACATGCACACATACTATTATAAACATGCGCACATACTATAAACAGGCACACATACTATAAACATGCACACATACTATAAACATGCACACATACTACTATAAACATGCACACATACTATTATAAACATGCGCACATACTATAAACAGGCACACATACTATAAACATGCACACATACTATAAACATGCACACATACTGCTATAAACATGCACACATACTGCTATAAACATGCACACATACTATTATAAACATGCACACATACTACTATAAACATGCACACATACTACTACAAGCACACACATAAACTACTACAAACTTAATCACATACTACTACAAGCACACACACACTACTACAAACATAGTTTATGTGTGTGCTTGTAGTATGTGTGCATATTTGTAGTAGTATGTGTGTGCTTGTAGTATGTGTGCATATTTGTAGTAGTATGTGTGTGCTTGTAGTATTTTTTGTGTGCGTGCACCCTTGCAGTAGTGTGTGTGTGCTTATATTGTTGTATGCGTGAGTGAAAAATAGATTTTGTCCTATACGGCACCTCATAGTTATATCCAGGTTGTGACACTATATAACTGGAGTTTTGACCTGACACGTGACATGATTTGATTGAAATGGTTTTAACAAATAGGGATGGATGAGGTTGATATTCAGGGGAAATTCAGCATCTCCCAGAGACACATGGGATTTTGATGCTAGTGACAACATGTGATGGTGATGGTAGAGGAAGTTGCCCATCCTGAGAGCAAACCCGACAGCCCAAGCTAACCCAAGGTGTGAAATTATTTTTCAACAGACACAAAACACTTTGTTTAACCTGATCTTTGCATAGGAAAAATGGTGTGGACGTTCATTGAAGCAGGAGAGATCTGGTTTGAGGTGAGGTCAGTCAAATTTCTTCAACATCTGACTTATTAGGAAAAAAGGGTGATGTAAAAAAAACAGCTGTGAAAGGATTAAAGTCTCCACATTGCCTTAAGTTGCGCCTGGTGACATCATAGCTTGGCAGGCAGAGTTTTAAAATCCCTGTGGAGCTTTTTTAGGGTCACTGAATTCAAACCACATCAAAACAATGACTATGCTAGAAAAAAGAAGTGAAGTCATTGGTTGAAATATAATACATCCATCAATAAATCAAACTGGAATGACTGCTTGCTTGAAGTGGTAAAGTTATTGGCTAAAATGTCCATTAAACGACATTTCACCAATAAAACGGCGTGGCTGTGGTGTGAATGTGTGCTACAAACACACTGAATCATCCTGTTGGTGGTTGAAACACCCTCTTTATGGTGTTGGTGTCAAAACAGTGGGAGGTTATAATAATCATTCAGATGGATGGAAGCGAAAGTACTTTTCTGTAGGACTCAGAGGGTGGATGGTGTTTCTGAAACTACATTAGTTTTAGATGGATTCTGTCTGTTGCTGCCTGCTGATCTGTGTCCAGTTCACCAGTCTGGTAGAAGCTGTTTGTCATTAGTCCCGCCCCTCCCCGTTCTGATAGGATGGATTGATCAGAGCATCCGAGGCATGCAGATTAGGGATGTGAATCCCCACCACTGAGGCCGATTCGATTCGTATCTCGATACGCTCCCAGCGATTCGATACATTGACGATACGGTGAAGCCTCTGCCGATACGATTCGATACGATTCATCCTTGCTGGCGATTCGATGCGATTCGATTCGATGCGATTCATGGTGCGATTTGAAACGATTCAACACATCACAGAGAATTTTCAAATCCACGTCTGTTTTTAAAAAAATCATCATAATTACTTATCTCTCTCTTTCTCTGTGAAAGATTTATTTGATACTTTATTGTTTTTGATAAATCAATAAATTCTACTTTAAAAAATGCACTTCATTATGGATCAGACAAGAGGATTGTTTTATTCCTAATAAATAAGAATCATCAGCAAAAATGTTACATTTGTTGTTCGTCTCAACTGTTACTGAATTTACCTTAGGATTTTACCCAAGGGATCAATAAAGTAAATCTCTATACTTTTTTAACAATTAATTAATATAGCCAATTTAAAAGAATAGGCCTCTTAAAAATAAATAATAAAAGATGTGAACCATTAACAAAGCCCTTTCCTCAGATCCTCCTTTAATTATTAGTGTTTTCTGTCTGTAATTTGACTAAACCACTTGTTAAAACTCCTCTAACCAACATTTCCAACATTAACTCTGTGCATTGTGTAAATAACTTCAACATGTGTCTCTAACACTGACTAACAGATTCTAGTGCTAACGGAGCAGAAACCATTCAGATTCTCTGATGTAGCTCATCTCCTCCTCACCTGTTCTTACCAGGTTTTCTAACTGCGCCTGCGCCACCTGGCTTCCGTAGTTTTACTGGTGGTGCGTTCATCAAAATGAGGACAAAACAGATAAACTATAAACTGATCAACCGGTTTAACGCGGAGTCGTTGCTGTTAAATAGCGGGACGGTTCTCCCCCACGCCCCTCTGGGTAACGACTTACAAGGACAGCAGCAGAGCCACGAAACCTCCGTTAAACGTCACGTGAACGAGCGCTGACTCGGTGGTGGACACACAAACACACACACGCGCGCACACACAGCGTTTACAGCACCTGCAGCTCGCCCCACAACCCGCGTGGAGCTATAAAAGTAGCTCGTGAGAGGAAAAAGGCTGGACACCCTGAACTAATCGATGTAACCATTGTTTTCACCGATGGGAGACAAGAGAGAGCGATACGTTGCGCAATTAGCAGTCAGCTGAGCCGATGCTCGCTGAAGCTACCGGTGCAGTCGGATTTTACACGTCATGATCGGACCACCGGTTCAAATCGGTGAATCTCCACATCCCTAATGCAGATGTTGGAGGATCTCATCAGTCTTAAGAATGATAGATGCTTCGTCCAGTCTAGTACAGCGTCTCCACGTAAGCAGTCCAGTACTCCCAGGCTAACCCTATACATGTCATTCTGTCAGTGATTTATCTACAATTCATTTTTGTAATGAAACAACTATTTTGGTCTCACACATTTTCCTTAATCCAATTTAAACTCCAATTTACATCAATGGGTGGCAGATTCACTCTGTTCAGTGTCACTGCTGTTACCTTAGAAGTCTGGATGTTTCAGGGGTTTGACAGAGAATGTGTACAAAGTCCATTGTTGATCGAAGTTTATATATTTCTGAAGGTAATACATAATTTGACTAAACGTAAGTAATCAGTAGTACTGAGGTATACTGTATATGCAAGTGGCCCCAAATACCTCTTTCCTTTCCTTTCAATAATGAATCATGTCTTATTAATCAACACATTTAGTTGTTGACCACTAGAGGGAGACGTTGCACCATAAATTATGCCAATCATTTGAAGGCTTTAAGGATTTCCTGCTCCAGTTTGTTTTCTAACACTTCACAGGACCTGATCCGTGCTTTAGTTCAGCAGTTTATCCCTGTTTAGTTGATCTATGTATTATGTAAATGTTTAAGAAGTTATAGTTTTTATTGTGATTATATTTGATCCGTACAGAACCACTATATCACCTGATAGCTGTATCAGGAGTGGGTTGGGGCATAAATGTGTTGAACTATTCTGATGCAGGTCACCACTCCCTTGATCCAGCAGGAAGCCTCCCCCTCCTACACAGCCACACTGAACACCCAGACAGGGCACTGCGACTAAACACAGCGCTGCACACTAATAGCACACAGAAAGCTATATTTCCCTACACCCAGTTCACTTCAATGGTTGGTGTCAAACACCCCAGCACAGTGGCTCCACTGGATGCAGGAGGACCTCCTCCTCAAACTGGAGAGCAGATAAGGACACTAATCTCTCTCACCTGTCCCTGCTCCCATTAACTGCCTACAGTCATAAACCCACCCTCCACTACTGAGTGCAGTCTATCTGCTTGGCTGGGCCTCAGCCCCGTGACGTTCACCTGCTCTACTCCCAGACACCGTCAGCCTACACCCATCCTTCTACTACCCAGATTCTCCTACACGCTGCTAGATTCACCAAAAGTCTCATCTGCATCCTCACTCCTAGTTTCCTAGTTTTCACCCCAGCATCCCTCACTACCAGTGTTGGGAGTAACAAGTTAAGTAATTAATTACTGTAATGCATTGCTTTTTTATGTAACGTGGTAATGTAAGGCATTACAAAAACATTGGTAATATTTTACTCTGTACAAATGTCAGTAACACGCGTTTAACCTGGAATGAAGTGGTGGGTTTTCCAGAGGAGAAACGTCACTCAGCGCCAAATGTTTCAATTCCTGTAGTCAGACAGAGCAGAGAGGAGTAAATCTGCAGCCAGTGCAGCAAGTCCGGTTCTGTCTGGACCACGCAGCAAACTCACGCGTGTCCGGAACTTGGTCCAGAGGATTGCATAGCCCAAATCGCTTGTGTTGCCCAAGTTGTCTGCGCTCATGGCAACCAAGGCCTGTTAAGACATATGAGAGCAGCGCTCAGTAAACTGAATTGAGCGAACTGAGAAGTTTTGTGATAAAGAGTCACTCTAACAGACTAGATTATTCACATCAGAAGTTGGAGAGTTCGCTCTCTCGTGCACCGAGCAGAGGAAAGAGTACGTCATGCAGTGTCTGCTGCAGGAGGAGGAGCACAGAGGTGGAGGGTCGGTGCAGACAGGTGGAGGTACGAGTCACACTAAAGAATAGGGAGCTTGTGCACAGAAATATATATGTGTAGAGATTTAAATATACTGTATATAGATATGATTGATGGATGGATGGATGGGTAATATACAGACAGATGGACATCTATACCTGTATCATCACATCACCTTCCACTGGATGTGGAATGAGCTCATTTAGATGGTCTAATCATATTTGCAGTTATTTTGATGAGAGTAACTCAACAGTAATGCAAAAGTAGTGTAATGCCTTACATTTAAAATACAATAATATTGTAATGTAACGAATTACTTTAAAATGACAGTAACAAGTAATAAATAGTGCATTACAGTTTTGAAGTAACTTGCCCAAACTTCTCACTCTCATGCAGTCATGACCTGGTGGCTCTGCTGCTCTGATAATCAGGAGAGGAGGTGATAGTTGACACCAGATGTTTGTCTGAGGAGGCCTGTGGCATCAGAAACATGTCTGTGGTTTGAAGGAGCATTTTGGTGAGATACTGGAGTACCATTAAGCAGTTGGCTGTGTGATGCTGATGCTTCTATTTAATGTTTGCGTTTCAGGCTATGTGGCTACATGATTTCAGGAGGAGTTTCCAGAATTTATTCATTCTGCTGAGCGTGGGAAGGGTTAGAATAGCCTTAGATCTGGTTTTATTACCTGGTTTTATAACCTAACTACACCATCCTTCATTTAAGAATTGATTCCTCTCATCCCAACGGCATGATTAAACAGCTTTCCGTTTCCCACCTGACTGCTTAGAACTCAGCACATGTAAAAATCATACAGCCCCAGATGAATGGCAGATTTTTAAAAAATGGACTCATTGTTCTTGTTATTCTTCAGAAGATTATGATATGTCTCTGTGAAGGTCACTTACACAGCGGAGCTAAAACTCCAGGAGTGGCGTTTTAAACATCACTCCATGAAAGCTGACTCCTCCCATCCCAGAAATAAACATTTAGAGCTCCTCCCCTCTAACCACAGCATGATCTGTCCGAACCCGAACCTCACATCACAAGAGCAGTTCCTTCCCATCAGCTGTTGAGCCATTAAACACTCACTAAACAATAAACGTATAGGCTACAAAACTCTATCACCCAAAATCAAATCAAATAAATCTCCCAGAATATGCTTATCTGTCCTCAGTAACTTCTGATCTGCTGTAATGTGGTGAATGTTTATGTTGTTTATGTTTGTACTGTTATATGTGCTGTAATGTATGAACCCTTCTGCACCAATGCATCAAGACAGATTCCATGTTTGTATGAAAATAGCCAAACACCTGAATCTGATGTCATCTCTCCAGCATCTGCTCACATGCACCAGCCTTCACCTGCTGTAGGATGAAACAATTCTCTGGAAGAAGTCAGCTGGCCTGTATGATTTATCTATCTGTTATTTAGGAAACAAGGTGACTTATGTGATTTTACAGCAATTATAGATTTGCTTAGATGGTTAGATACAGTGGTGTAAAAAAGTATTTGTCCTCTTACAGATTTCTTCTGTTTTTGCTGACTCGATCGTTTCAGATCAGCAACCAGACATCAGAATCAGACAAAGAAAACCTGAGTGAATAAAAATACAGTTTTCACTGTTTAATAAAGGAAGAAATGTCTCCAATCAAACCTGGTCCTGTGTGGAAAAGCTTTTGCTCCCTGAATATAATAACAGACTGTTATTAATGAACCCTGATGGAACGGGACACACACCTTCAGATGGAACGGGACACACACCTTCAGATGGAACGGGACACACACCTTCAGATGGAACGGGACACACACCTTCAGATGGAACGGGACACACACCTTCCAGATGGAACGGGACACACACCTTCAGATGGAACGGGACACACACCTTCCAGATGGAACGGGACACACCTTCAGATGGAACGGGACACACACCTTCAGATGGAACGGGACACACACCTTCAGATGGAACGGGACACACACCTTCAGATGGAACGGGACACACACCTTCAGATGGAACGGGACACACACCTTCAGGTGGAACGGGACACACACCTTCAGGTGGAACAGGACACACACCTTCAGATGGAACAGGACACACACCTTCAGGTGGAACGGGACGGGACACACACCTTCAGATGGAACGGGACGGGACACACACCTTCAGATGGAACGGGACGGGACACACACCTTCAGAGGGACGGGACACACACCTTCAGATGGAACGGGACACACACCTTCAGATGGAACGGGACACACACCTTCAGATGGAACGGGACACACACCTTCAGATGGAACGGGACACACACCTTCAGATGGAACGGGACGGGACACACACCTTCAGATGGAACGGGACGGGACACACACCTTCAGATGGAACGGGACACACACCTTCAGGTGGAACGGGACACACACCTTCAGGTGGAACGGGACACACACCTTCAGATGGAACCGGACACACATCATCAGATGGAACGGGACACACACCTTCAGATGGAACGGGACACACACCTTCAGATGGAACGGGACACACACCTTCAGATGGAACGGGACACACACCTTCCAGATGGAACGGGACACACACCTTCAGATGGAACCGGACACACACCTTCAGATGGAACGGGACACACACCTTCAGGTGGAACGGGACACACACCTTCAGATGGAACGGGACACACACCTTCAGATGGAACGGGACACACACCTTCAGATGGAACGGGACACACACCTTCAGATGGAACGGGACACACACCTTCCAGATGGAACGGGACACACACCTTCAGATGGAACGGGACACACACATCATCAGATGGAACGGGATACACACACCTTCATTTGGAACGGGACACACACCTTCCAGATGGAACGGGACACACACATCATCAGATGGAACGGGATACACACACCTTCATTTGGAACGGGACACACACCTTCCAGATGGAACGGGACACACACACCTTCAGGTGGAACGGGACACACACCTTCAGATGGAACGGGACACACACATCATCAGATGGAACGGGACACACACCTTCATTTGGAACGGGACACACACCTTCAGATGGAACGGGACACACACCTTCAGATGGAACGGGACACACACACCTTCAGATGGAACGGGACACACACCTTCCAGATGGAACGGGACACACACCTGGAACGGGACACACACCTTCAGATGGAACGGGACACACACCTTCCAGATGGAACGGGACACACACCTTCAGATGGAACGGGACACACACCTGGAACGGGACACACACCTTCAGGTGGAACGGGACACACACCTTCCAGATGGAACGGGACACACACCTGGAACGGGACACACACCTTCAGGTGGAACGGGACACACACCTTCCAGAAAATTAAGCTTTTGTCTCATCAGTTGACAGAATATTTTCCCAGAAACCTTTGGGAGAACCAACATGATTTTAGCTAATGTGATACAGGTCTTGAGTACATGATGTATTGGTTTTTGAGATCCTTCAGCTTTACAAATAATCAGGGTCATAACAAAATATTCAGAAATTGCCAACGGGGACACATTTTCATACAGGGCCAGGTTGCTTTTGATAGCTTTTTTCCTTCCTTTTATAAATGAAATCTAATATAATGAAAAAAAAATTTTTTTTTGCTGAAATTTGTTTGACGAACTAAAACATTTAAATTGAGTCAGCAAAAGCAGAAGACTTCTGTAAGGGGGCAAACATTTTTTCACAGCTTTCAAAATGAATGAAATATCCCTTTAATCCCAACCTGGGCAGGTTATGAGCCAAGTCTCTGTTACCATGGTGATCTAGTCACTCTTCTTTGAGATAAACTTCCCCTCAACAGCTGTCTGAACAGGAAATTTTGCGTCGTAGTTCATCCTTCAGGTATCATAGACTTTTGTATTTAAAAAGTGTTTTAACTTTTGCTTTTAGCTCACTTAAAATCCAAAGAGAAAAAGTAAAAAAGAACATCCAAAGCCTTTTGCACTCATTTGAAAATGACAAATGGAGGCAATAACGAATCCTACAAAACCACTGAGGTGATTAAAAAGAAATGCTCATTTTTGTACCTTTAACAAATGTTATTCACAATAAACAGATCTTATACTGAGTTTTTATTTGGTTCTTTCTGCCTGGTAAAAATACATGATTAATACATTTTACACTCCCAATTTTCCAATTGAAATCCTGTTAAATGTAAATCAAAAGTCAGAAGTCTAAATAATCCACATGACTTCTGGCATTATTAGACTTATTTTACTGTCCGTTTCCCTGAATAAGACTCTCCATGTCTTGTAGATCCATTTGAAGGGAGTAGTACAGACGTCTCTATAAATGCAAATTTAAAACGTAGTCTTTGTCATGAAAGTTTATAGCCCTTTATTTGTTTTTTTATTGTTTTTGAAGTCACTTCCTCACATGTGTTCAGTTAATCAAACTGTATATTAGCACATCAGGCATGTGACAAGTGCTTTCCCCAAATACTCCTTCTCACACTTGAAGACGTAAGTTAAACATTTTAAATGCTGAGATGTAGCAGATTAAGTTACCACCTCAGTTTCATCTCAACGTGTAGAAAAATCTGCCGTAGTTATGAAGAATATTAACTTATCACTAGCCTGCTGTTAAAATGCTGATGGGTTGTCTCTTCTGGACTGCTTTAGGACCTGTGTTTGGTCTATTCTTTCATAATAATGTCAGAAAATAATAAATAATATTCTGGTGAATTTCTGCCAATATCTCTCCCAAAATGTTTCAGAGTCAAACTACATAAAAGATTTCTGTCCTCAAAATGCATCCTTTGCAACCAGTACAAAGTATATACCACAGTACAAAGTATATACCACAGTACAACATATATACACATATATACGCTTTGAGTACACACAATACAACATACATACCACAGTACAATTAGAAAAATCAAAAATGAACATAGTTGAAGTGAAACCTGAATGAGTGGCATAATAGGGGTTAGGGATGAGGTCATCCAAAAGGAAGAGGAGTGGCTAAGGGAGGAGGAAGGGTTGGAACAGCAGAAAGAAACAAACTGTGCTCCAAATCAACCACAGCCAAACTGCCCTGAGCAAAGAGGCAATGGAGAGTTTTACATGGGACAATTACAGTAAACTTTTATATCTGTCATTAAAGCCACTGTGATGCTAAAATGTCTCCCTGTGGTCAGAACTACACTCTGTTCTGTTTGGGGGGCTGGAGGTGCTAAACAGTTCAGTGGTTTATTCATTAAGTTACATGTTGAAGTTTGACTCAAACTGTTTACTTTTGGAGATGCTTTGAATTTTGTTTGTTTATATAATAATTATAATAATTAACAACTGAATGTAACTGTGGTTCCTCAAAGGTGATATGTGGAGATTTTTTTTTTGAAGAATTCCATTTTGAACCGAATGCAGTTCCTCATTTCCAGGTTCTGCAGCTTCAGTGCAGCAGCTTGCACTTCGAGAATGATGTTTCATAAGCACAATGGCAGAGGTCAGAGCCACAACTCACAGTTTATGCCCGGCTTTGAGACTGGAGTAATGCGCACGTGCACATGCGACTGCGCGCATGTATAGGTGGGGCTTTATAACGCGGGAGGTTGGGAGGGGCCGTGGTACGTTGGATTCAAAAACTGCCCTCTTGCTGAAATGCTCCACATATCTGCTTTAAATTTGCATTTTAAGTAGCAAAACTGGAAGATAAAGATATATACATTCATCACTGTTAATAACAAACTTATTTTTGTTGAAAACTCAATTCATTTCAATTCAGTTTTTAGGTCGATGCCCGCGCCAGCGCGACCTAGCCCCTTAGCAGCATTATGTCAGTCAGCATCATGGTTGCAGTTTTTATCAACAAAGAGGGCTTTAAACTAAGTAACAGTAGTACTTTAACATGTTTTTCTAAGTAAAAGTAAGACATTTATGGTTATCATGCAAAGATGGAGGCGCTTTTGTGCATTCAATCTGTGGCGATACAAGAGCGAAATTCTACCAAAACAGCCTCTTTTAAAGTATGCTGGAAATGAGGAAGTAAGCCATACCACATCACCCAATCACAAAATCCGACGTCACTAGTTGCTAGGGCAGACAAGGAAGAGAGTTCTTTTCTATGCAAATGAGCTCCAGACACACACGGAGGAGGAGCTCAGGAGACCCTACAGAGTTTGAGTAGCTGTTTAGCAGATATTCTGCTGATCAACAAGCTAAATGTGAATTTCTAGGGTCTGCTGACCTATATTTGGGAGATTTAGACTCAGACTCCTATCTCTGTGAATATACACGGAGGAAACGTGCGTCTTTCTACTTCTGCATCATGAGAAAAAGGCCTACGCCTTCGAGACAGTAAGTCGTGAAATTCACTGATCTTCTTACCTTTTAGCAAAGTGATCTATTTATATTATAATTATAATAATATACTTTTTTATTATTACTATCATTATTATACTTTTTATTTATGGAATAACTTCTAGGTCCAAATCCGCTGTAGCAGCTTCAGCAATAGGACAAAGTAAAAGTGCATGTTAAACGGTATGTTAGCAGATCCTGTGACTTGTTTTCCAAAGTGATGGATTTATAATTTTTATTACAATTTATAATAATATACTATTTATTTTTACAATCTTCAACAGATTGGAGGAAAAGAGAGCCTCTGCCCTCTGAGCCTGGAGCAGGAGGAGCTGACTTCAGGTCTCCAGCTGTGCTCCAGTGGCGGCCCGTCAGTCTCACAGGAAGAGGAGGGACAAGAAGAAGACTGGAATCACAAAATAGTTTTAAAAGAACCATGAAAATTAAACTCAATGATCTACTCATTATACATACTATAAGTGTTGTGTATAATGTGCATTTAGGTGTAGTTTTAAACTGTTCTATCACTTTTTTTTACCACGACTGAAAGGTTGTGTGATGTACTTCCTGTTTCTTTGGGGTCTTCATGCTTTTGGCGCAAAAATCTTTACCATAGACCTACGCTATAACGGGTGCATGTGCACTGGAACCCCCTTCAATACAAAGTATAGGAGAACCTTGCTCCCTATGCATGTGCAGAAGACCAGAGTCTCAGAACACCTCTAAGCTAATGGCTAGGGCTAACTAGCTCTAAGTCCTGGTTAGTGATTTTATTCATTAAACAGCGACATGTCTTTGTTATCGTTGTGGCCAAATGTTAGAGCTACACTTATAGTGTTGATCGAATACTTTGGTTCATGTAGGTTTTGAGGAGGTTTTTTGTAACTTTTCCTGTTAATGCCAAAGTGGCCTATGGGAGTTTTGTGAGCGGTCTGAAATCATAATTTTAGTTTATTTTGATAGGACCCATCAGTGGATTTGACTTTAATTTGTTGTTAATTCACTTCATTAGTTGAGCTGATTGTCATGACTTGCTTGGTTAGTGTTTGTTGTCTGAATTGTAACGTTAATTGTCTGACTGTGTTAGTTATAGATGTATTTATACGTTTGTGGTGTCAGTAGAAAGTTGTAATTGTGAATATTAGGATATGTTTTTGACCTTGTTTAGGTCAGGTTGTTTTTTCCCTTGATCAGATTCTTGATCAACATGGGATGGTCAGCTGCCAGACCACCGTTGCATTGTGGGTAGGACCTAAACTGATTTAAGAACTGTGCTTTCCTGGGACAGGGCCTATTGTGGGTCAGATGGACTGAAACTCCTACAACTCCTGCTGTGATCACACTGTGGTTGTTTTTTTAAAATTGTTATTTGAATCTGATTATCTTTGGTTTCCTTATGGAGACCTTATGATTTATTTACTGTTTGATTATATGTGATTATGTATAATTAGGCCCAAACTGTGTGTGACCTAACTGCGCCACATTTTCTCATAAGAGTCTGTATCGTAATCACCTGCAGCTCAATAGGAGAGGCTAAATCAAGCTACTATTCTACTGCAATCTCCTCCAATCAGGGAAACTTTAAGACACGATTCTCTCTGCTAAAGTCATTCTCTAGTCTCTCTAGTTCTCTGCCTTCCCACTGCTACTCCTATGAACTCACTTATGTCATTTTTCAGTGAAAAAATTAGGAAAATCCATCAGAACTTAGGTCCCACCTGTGCCTCTGTTAGGGAGGAGTTCTTTCCCCTTTCTCATTCTCTCTGTGTTTAAGCTCCCCTCTATTTTTGAAATTATTGATCTTATCTGTAGTTCTAAATCCTCTACCTGCCTTTTGGATCCTATCCCTACATTTCCCTTCCGTGCCGTGGCACCTCTCGTTGTTTCATTCTTCACTCTCTACTGATTCCATTCATCAGTCTCTGAAAACTGCTATAATCCATCCTAGACTGAAGAGGAGCTCACCCCAGTAATCTAAATAACTATCGACCAATCTCTATCCAGAATTCTTGAAAAAACTGTCTCCGCAGAACTTCATCATCATCTCTCTGGCTCCAAGATGTGTTCAGCACTGAAGGCTCATATTTCAGACGGATGATGAGTATGTTGGTTTCAATCCCTGGATGTTTTATGTTAGCTAAAGTGAAATGAAACTGCTTCTTATATAAAATCTGAGGTCAATCTCCAGTTTATGTTGCAGCCCTCAAGCTGAAACTCTTCCCCTGTTAGAAGTGGTTTTGTTGTGACAGAAAGCTAAACATTCGCGTGTGAGAAATTTATTTACACACTCAAAAACATGACTGCTTATTATGTCGGAACAAGAACACAGTCTCAAGCCTCGTTTTCTCAGAAGTTAATTATGCATCTACTCAAAGAAGATAAAGGAATAAAATGCACTCTTTTGTCCTCCATGTGTCATCTGAGGTGAACCACTGGCTGGTGGAGAAAATGAGTTGACTATTATGCAACAAGCGAAACTAAACGGAGACTGTGTAATGAATAAATATGCAGACTGGATGGAAGAGAACAGGGATTAGAACAGAAGTGTGAAGGTGACACAAGGGAAAAGTGAGAGAAAAAGGTACAGATAAGAGAGGAGGAGGTTTACATACACCAGACAAGAAGACACAGTTTTTTTTTTACTGTCTGAAGTTAAATCTGACCAAACTTATCTTGTTTTAGGTCAGTTAGAATAAATTATTTCTATCTGTAAATGTCACAATAATGAGAGAGAGAATATGTCAGATTTATTTATTAATGTCTGCAGAATCAGAGGTTAACATACTGAATGACTTTCATCTCTTTAAACAATGAGGGAAAGCCCAGATGATGATGTCATAACTTTAGAAACTTCTAATAGGTTAACTGAAACATTTGAGGTAATTGGAGGCTCACCTTTTAAGGCCACACCTCCTACATTTTTAATTTGGTGTGTTTTGTTTGGTTGTACTTGTTTTCTGGTGAGTTTTTAATAGAAATGGCTGTTTGTAATAAAAATACTTTAAAACTCCATGCATTGTGTTCAGTCTCCATTTGATGTTTTGGTCCAACGAGCTGAGTCTTAAAGCTACCACAGGGAGTTTGGTAAAAGTTTTTTTCATGCCACTTAACAACATTCTAACATAGTATAGCTATAAATATATTGTGGTGATTAATAAATCAATAAGGTGGTTTCCTCACAGTTCTCTAAAAACCACAGCCAATCATACATTTCAGACCGAAAGCAACTATTGGACAATCCGGCTGTCTGTCTCTCTGAAGTGCTGCACTTCCTCACTGCTTGGATCCTCCATTAATGCGTGCAGGAGCATTTTAAAGCAGAACATCCCGGAAGTGAGAGAAGGACAGAGACAGTCGGCTGTTAGCGCTTCAATTTTAGTAAAAAATACTAGAGTCCCAAAAGAGAAACACCTTGTCCGCTATACAGAAAACAAAAAACGTTTAGACGTAGAAAGAGGAAAAACCAGGGGGAACGTTTTAAAGGCTGGTGTTTTGTTCTCTATTGTTACTGTGGCAATGCGCGGTCCATGTCCGGAGGAGGTGTGGCATAAGGATTATACCCGACGGGAGGGGAGAGAGCTCTGAGACGTGTTTGTGTAAAAATAGTTAGTGATACCTAGCTTGTTTGAAGACTCCTCAGTGAAGCTTTAACAGGTGTATAAGACTTCTGGTTTCAACTGTACATGCAGGTGAGAGAGAGGAAAGGAAACAGAAAAGCAAAGAGAAGCTGAAACACAAAAAATATACAAAATTTAAAAAATGATAAAGATAAAAAAGTAATAATGAGGACTGGAGAAGTGGGGTAGTTACTCAGATTTTTGGAAATTGATCAAGGAAATTGAGACTAAATGGAAAACAGACAATCAGTGGAAGACTGAGACACCAAGACCCACCATCACTGCATCTGTCTGATGGCAGGTTTCCTACAGCTGGTGGTATTATTTCCTCTCTTTGTGTGATTAGAAGACCAAAGAATATAGAGAAACGCTGGTAAACACTGTTTACGTGCAGCACCAGTCAGAAGTTTGAACTCAGCTACTCATTCAGCATCAGCGAGCTGGTGTGTGAAACCGTACTTCAACAGCACAAACCACACTGTCATATCGCCACATTTTTCCAATCTGATTATGATTATGGGTACTTACAGCTGAGTACTACGATAAGTACTAATAAATAGTATTGACCTAAGTAAATTAGTGAACAAGGAAAAATTAAATCTACAAGTCATTTGATAGTTTTGCCTTATTTGAACAAATAACTCCCCTAAGAAGCAGAGTCATAAAAACAACCCCTTCAGTGTGTGTGTGTATGTATGTGAGAGAGTAAGAGGGACCAGTAAATGTCAAAATTTGATGGATGGTGACCTTTGACCTCCATCCACGCCCCCTTGACCTCTATTGTTGGAAACCCTTTGATCTTCCTGTCCCCTTGACCTCTATTGTTTGACATCCTATTGTTTGATCTTCCTATTGTGCGAAACCGGTGACCCCCAAAAGTAAATGTCAAAATTTGATGGATGGTGCGAAACCTTTTGTTCTGACCCCGCCCCCATGGGAACTGCTTGACCCCCAAAAAGTAAATGTCAAAAAATTTTGATGTGCGGAGCCCGCCCAGAATATAAAGACCCGCCTATGTCCCTCCCCTTCAGGGGCGTGAATCTCCCTGCAGGAACCACCCCCCTTAAGAAACAGTGACTCATCACCCTGGCATGGTGACCCACCCCTCATGACTCAACACTCTTCCCCCGCTTTCCCACCCATATTGCGTTTCTCTCCCAATCAGAGGCTAGAGGAGGAGTTTCGGTTACACTTTAAATAGACCTATTTTGTTCTAGTTTGTTGTAAAAACAACACGGTTACAAGACGGCAGACATAAAAAAAACAGGCTAGCATGGCTTCAACTGATTCTACAACTCATGGCAAGAATCCAACAATGGCTGATGCCTCTACATCTACAACTCTCCACAAGAATCCAACAACTGCCTCTACAACCCAAGAGAAGAAACCGATCGGTCAAACTCCGATCGATGAGCCTTTTCACGGGAAAACTAAAATGCAACTGCGTAGGAGACAAGCGCCACCCACAGAACCTTTGTACCGGCAATGGTCGTTATCGGAATACGGACTGGATGAGTCATGGTATTACTATTTCAAGTATGACCGAGGAGAACTATGGTTTAACCAGACCAAAGATGATGATCCACTCGGGCATCTTTCGTCAATAGAGGTTCTCGGTTATAATGACTGGGCAATTCTCCGAGATGTGGTTCCTCGTGACAATGAAGAAGAAGAAGAAGACTCACCAACCGAGGCCAAACGAATGAAATATCCTTCAACATGCCCAGAGAAAATGGTGAAAATCGAGCATGACTCACTACCGCAGAGAAAATTGAACTTTCCATACAACACCGAACTCGTTTTCAGCGCAGTCTGGGAAGGAAAAAAAGAAACAAACGGTCAGTGGAATTTCTGAGCGTGTATACGTAAATTCGATGACAAGACACCGTTTGACTTATTCATCCTCGAAACCGTAAATATGGAATGCGGAGTGTTCAGGGTCCTGCTGGCTATCCCGTACGATGCTTGGATAAACGCAATAAACGATGTCGCCGACCAGATCGACACCCTTTTCTGTTCATGTCGCTGCTGGAATGATGTTTTGTCTGTGAGGGATATCTAAAAACCCACCTGTGGACCCTCCCAACCACCCCTCGAGGGAACCTCCCTTCCCCCTCATTTCGCACCCCTCCCCCGTGGGGACCACCTTCCCCACGCATTTCCCCTCACCATTCTCCATCGCCCCTCCCTTTTTTCCCCACGCTAACCATCCCCCATTTGCCCCTATTCTCTAAAAACAGATATATTTCAACACCTTCTTCTTAAGAATCAGCATTCCAAAAGGTTTCAGCCTCAGTTTTCTTACAGATCCAAAGTTTCGATTATGCAAAAACTCACTTTATCGTTCTAAGTTTACACAAGCTACCGGTATTTTTCTCAAAAACAAAAAATCGTGAGTTTCCACGCACACACATTTTTTTTTTATCTAATAGTTTTTAAAAACTATAAGTTCTCTGATTAATTACAAGTAAGAATATCTAACTTTTTGCTCTGTTTGGTTAGAGCCGATCAGAGCTCGTGTTAGAACCCTGAGATCTGATGTCAGCCACTGAGTTCTACTTCTGAGGCCCAGTCAGTGGATGGTGACCTTTTGACACCGCTTCAGCACCCAACTCACACCCTCCCTTTCCCTTATCTG